>VMDR010012368.1:0-26705 GCA_007922815.1 Macrotus californicus | reverse complement strand
TCATGGACAAAGACCAGAGTTCAGTAAGAAATCAGAATTACATTCATAATCACATAAGTAACACAGCTTCATATATCAAAATAATTCAGGTTTAGAAGAAACCATTCACCAAAAATGATGAAAAATCGTTATGGGAAGAGAAGATAAAAGAGAAACAGAGGACTGCTTTCTAATATTTAGAGAGAGTGAAAGGGTTTGCTCCTGCCTCTGAATAGGGAAGGTATCGCTGCTGCTGTCTGCCACTTATTGAACCTGAACTTCAGGTTCTGACGCCACAGTGTAGTATGCCAATTACCAAGAGGCATTCTAGGCATAATAACTCTAAACTGCTACACACACACACACATATATACATACATCTCAAATAATAAAAACAAGTGAACTTGAACACTCTTCATTGTTTAGGATTAACTGCTGACTTTGTTACTGTATTATGCAAAAAGGTTTTACTGTACAAAGTTGCAGAAAGAAGCATCCTCTGCATAATGACGTAACTCTTAGACCACTCAGAGACATCTCTTTACTGTGCCTATTAAAATGATGTTCACTTATTCATTGAGATAGGTTTGTTAAAGCAACCGAACACCATTGTTTTGATCACCAGTTGCTGCAGATAAGTGCACTTGAAGTAATACAAGATAATCATAAAAATGTCAAAAATCTCTAAGGTGAAACGGTGTGTCAAGCCAAATCACAATATTTTTTGAAATAAATTTCTAAAAAAGAATTACAATTTTAGCTTATTTTTCCAAAATACCAGTCAGAAAAAGAGCAAAACACTCCAGAAGTCTATGGTATGCTATTCAACTTCCAAGCACTCCCACCGACCCCTACCCTAAGTAGATCAGAGAGAAAAAAGTTAATGACAATATCTGAAAAACTTCACTATGACCTTCTAATGTGGAAGGAAAGAAGGAGGAGATAGCCAAGGTGGGAAGATGTGGAAAGTTGTGTGCTGGAGACCTGCCTTTCCCATCACCAGTGACTCACAGATGGGGGAGGGCTCAGATCCATCCCTGGGGTTGGTTTTCAAGGCTAGAAGGAGAGAATCCGACTGTGCTCTCTCTGAGCCAATGAACTCCATCAGTAAAGAGGGCTCTACTAGAACAGAAGGCACGGAATGCTGATGGAAATGGGTGGGGGGAGAAGGCTTGCAACAAGAATCCTGGAAAGTTCCCTTTCGAGTTCTCCTTGCCCATCAGGACCGGTCGGCACCAGGGCTGAGGCACTTGGGTTCCGTCTCCTTCCCTCAGCGAAATGGGAGAAGAGTGAAGGTGGCCACTGGGGAGAGACATGCAAGATGACTTCACGGGAATGAACACACGTGTGCATTCACTTTTTAATTTACTTCTTAAAGGAAAGGCAGTGGTTGAAACACCTAATGACACGGAAAACATTTGTATTGAAGAGTCTCACCCCCACCCTTATCCATCCAGTTATCCCCATGGCCTCCCACTGGTCAATTTTATGAGTTTCTCCTATGGAAGAATACTATTTCCATACTGTTTGTACTATTTCTTTATAAATATAGTATATTCTTTCTTTCTCTTTTTCAGAAAAGTATTATATATAATATGTATGTATTATATATGATATTTATATGTAATACTTTTTGGAAAAAATATTATATTCATTTACACACACAAACAGCCCAATACCAGTATATACGTAGACGGCTTTTCTCATCAACACGGTGACCTCAGAGCTTTCCACACCAGCACAGAGAACTTCTTCACTTTTATTTACAATGACACCACCTTCCAGCACGTGGACGGACTACAACTGTCCCCTGTTCCTGGATATGTGAGTTGTTTCCAGTCTACTACTATTATGAACAACGCTGCAATAATAACTTTAGGCAACAGTCATTTCATATGTGTGCAAGTTCACCCATACAATAATTCTATCAAATGCAGTTTCTATATCAAAGGACAAATGCATTTGGGATAACAATGATTTGGCCAAATGGCTCTCTGTAAGATTGAGCCTTCTTTTTTTTTTGGTCTGTTTTTAACTTGCTACAGTGACACTCCCACTTCCCCCTCCCTTGCCACAGCAAAGATCCAAGACCACCACAGCTATCAATTATTACTGACCACAGCCCAACAGAGCTAATCACGTCCCCTTAGGCAAGAGAAATGTGGAAAAATATAATCCATCAGAATGAAGCCCGGAAACTGAGATTCTGAAGGGAAGATCAGAACAGCTCTGAGATAAGAAGGGATGATGGTCTAGAATGTATCCACTCTATATCTAGGCAAAAGAGGGTCCAATAGAATTCGCCACGTTCAACAGGAGTAAGATGGAAAGAACAGCTTGGCAAACATGCAAAAGTATTACAGGAAATAAAAAAGAACATAAAGAAGAATCATAGTATACAAAAACTACGTGCTCTGGAATCAGACTGTCTGAGTGTAAATCCCAGATCTGCTATAAAAAATACTGGGAGACTTTGTACAAGTTACCAGATATATTTGTGCTTTGATTTTATGTGTACAATGGTAATAATTATAGGACCCACATGTAGGGGTTTTAGTGTGTAATTATAGTACCTATAAAGATCAAAAGGACTTAGGGCAATGCCCCCCAACTTTAGCAGCATTCCTGTTATTAAAAATGCACCAAAGAGGCTGAAGAAAAACCGACACAACAAGTGCATATGCTCTGGGACAGCGCGACTCCCAGTGCAGCCCACGGCCAAGCTGCCTGTCTCTGAGCTTTCGGCCGGGTCTTCGATGGCACGGAGATGGTGCTAGGATGTCATCGACTGCGTCAGTTAAGTATAGTATGCTGTTCAGTTCAGCTGGCTTGTTTTCATAGTCAGATACTTTCAATGAAGAAGGCAGCATGGTTTACACTGGGCATGTGCTTCCTATGTTACAGATGACCACTTTGATTAATACTGCTTTAGGAGACAATAAAGAGATTGTGTTATCAATAAAACAAAAATATCGGTCCTGGCCGGGTAGCTCATTGGTGAGAGCATTGCCCCCATGTGCCAAGGTTGTGGGTTACATCACTGGTCAGGGCACGTACAAGAAACAACGAATGAATGCACCAACAGGTGGAACAACAAAGCAAGGTTTCTCTCTCTCTCCCGCTTCCCCTTTCTCTCTTTCAAATCAATCAATAAAAATATTTTTAAAATATTGAAGATGAGACAACCCAATTAGATGAAAAGAGAGACTGTAGACAAATCAAGGACCAAACACCATGAAATAAAAATGAAACCAAAACCATATCAGTTAAATATGGCAGAAAGGCTTGAAAAAAAATCACAGAATATGGAAAGGAAAAAAGACAAAAAATACAGCAATTTGAGAAAAAGATATAGCTATGGAGATTTCTTTTAAACAGCAACTGATATAATGAAAACAAAGACATCTGAAATAGAAAATCCAGTAAGTACAACAAAAAAAGATGTAACAGATTCACCACCCTAATCCACATGATCTGTCTAGCTGATGACAACCAGACATTACGTGCCTCCCAATGTAATCAATATGATGTGCACAGCACAATGGAAGACAAGATTTGCTGATGATATTGAGCAGGCACAGAATGTAGAGTCTGGGGTCTGGGAGAGAGGTATTTGGCATTTGTCTGTTTATAGATTATATTTAAAACCTACAAACTATATGAAATTATTAAGAGTGAGTCTAGATAGAAAAAGAAAGTGGATTTCTGACTTGCCAGCCCCCACCATCACATGAGCCCATTCCTAAAGTAAATCTCCCTCCCTCCTTCCATCTCTCCCACCCTCTCTCTCTCACCTATTAGCCTTGTTTCTCTGGAGAACTGTATTATGGACTTCTTTAAAAGTTTGTTGCCCTAAAATTAAGAGTTAATGTTTGCATTTTTTAAAACATTATGACAACTTGGGAAAAGAGGCTCCCAAACAGTAAGTAAAATAATAATCAATAACAATTTGATAATATAATACATGCACATATACATTTTTTAAACTTGCCATGTGTTTACCATAGAAAAAGCTTTGTGTTTAAATCACTGTCTCTGAAATTTAACACATTTAAAATTAAGGAATCTAGTACTGTACTTGAATCCTTCAGCCTTTTAAGTTCTTTCCTATCTAAACAGCACCATCTTCTGGCGAATACATGTAAAATCAATGGTTTCTTGTCAATTTTTTTTTCACTGATTTTATTTTTTTAAGTAATTTTGTTGATTATGCTTTTAAAGTTGTCCTAATTTTCCCCCTTTTCCCCCTCCGACCAGTAACCCCCTTCCCTCCAGCAATACCCCCACCCCCAGTTCATGTTCATGGGTTGTGCGTATAAGTTCTTTGGCTTCTCCATTCCTATACTTTCTTAACATCCCCCAGTCTATTTTGTACCTACTAATTATGCTTCTTAATCCCTACACCTTTCCCCCCATTCTCCCCTTTTCTCCTCCCAGCTGATAACCCTCCAAATGATCTCTCTATGATTCTGTTCCTGTTCTGCTTGTTTGCTTAGTTTTTTTTTAGATTCAGTTGTTGATAGTTGTGAATTTGTTGTCATTTTAATGCTCATAGTTTTGATCTTCTTTTTCTTAAATAAGTCCCTTTAACATTTCATATAATAATGTCTTGGTGATAATAAACTCCTTTAGCTTTATCTGTCTGGGAAGCACTTTATCTGCCCATTGATTCTAAATGATAGCTTTGCTGAACAGGGTAATCTAAGTTGTAGGTCCTTGCTTTTCATCACTTTGAATACTTCTTGCCAGTCCCTGCATGCCTACAAAGTTTCTTTTGAGATATCAGCTGATAGTCTCATGGGAACTCCTTTGCAGGTAACTGTCTTCTTTTCTTTGCTGCTTTTAAGATTCTCTCCTTTAACCTTTGGTATTTTAATTATGGTGTGTCTTGGTGTGGTCCTCTTTGGGTCCAACTTGTTTGGGATTCTTCTTGGACTTGTATGTTTATTTCCTTCGCCAAATTAGGGAAGTTTTCTTTCATTATTTTTTCAAATAAGTTTTCAATTTCTTGCTCTTCATCTTCTTCGGGCATCCCTAAGATTCGGATGTTGGCACTTTTGGAGATGTCCCAGAGTCCTCTTATACCACCCTCATTTTTTTTTCATTCTTTTTTCTTCCTTCTGTTCTGATTGAATGTTTATTTCTTCCTTATGTTCCAAATCATTGATTTGAATCTCAGCCTCCTTCCCTTCGCTGTGGATTTTTCTTTATTTCACTTAGTATAACCTTCATTTCTTCCCTCATGATTTTGTTGTACTCAGTGAGTTCTCTGAGCATCCTGATCACCAGTGTTTTGAATTCTGCATCTGATAGGTTGGCTACCTCCATTTCATTTAGTTCTTTTTCTGGGGTTTTGTTCTGTTCTTCCATCTGAGCCATATGTCTTTGTCTCCTCAATTTGGCAGCCTCCTTGTCTTTGTTTCTGTGTATTAGATAGAGCTGTTTTGACTTCCTGTCTTAGCACACCTGTTATGGTATACGGGGTGGAGCCTTAAGTATTCACCAGGGTGGGGCAACTCCCTTCACCGATTTGTGGCTCTGTGTTGGAGGAGGGCTCAGAGAGGGGATAATGCCACTGCCTCACTGCTGGAGGTTTGCTCAGTATTCGCCCTGTTTCCAGTCACTTCACCCACTTACTGAAACCTCCTGTATGTGACTGGCATCCTTCCAGCTGTTGCCCTAGTGTTGAATCCCTGAATGGGTGGGTTTGCATGTGTTCTAAGTCCATTTAGGCCATTTAAACTGACTCTCCTGAGAAACCAGCAATTTCTCCCATTGCCCCAGCCCTCACTGGATTTTATAGCCAGAAGTTATGGGGCTGTATCATCCCAGCACTGGAACCCTGGGCTGTGCAGTCTGGCCTGGGGCTGGATTGCTTGCTCCCACGGTATCCCTCCGGATTTTTATCCACCACATGTGAATGTGGGACGACTCGTTCCACCACTGCTGCCACCTCGCCATGTCACACCCCATTTCCTCGTCTCTCTGCCCCTCCCTACCCATCTGGATAAACATGGCTTCTTTAAATCCTTGGTTGTTGGACTTCCACACAGTTCGATTTTCTGGCAGTTCTAGGTGTTATTTGTTTTGAGGTTAGTTGTAATTCTTCTTGTGGTTGCACAAGGAGGCAAAGTGAGTCTACCTACACCTCCTTCTTGACCAGAAGTCAATTAATAAATTTTGATGTTATGAATAAACAAGTGTTGTTAAAAACTTACTCTGCCCCAAGACCTGCTAGGTTAAGGGCTGTGAAGCCAGAATAAGTAGACAACTAGGACTCATTGCACGGGTGCTTCATTCAGGATTATAGGTACTAGGAAAGACACCTGCAGCAGGGAGTACTATGCATTAGTAGAGCTGAGAGAGGTGGACATTTTCTATGCAGTGGAACCAGCATTTGCAAAAACACTGAGGCACCAGCAAGCAGATTCTGTTAGGATAATTTCACAGTATGTGTTTATATGGCTCATGTCTATTAATATAAAGGCAAGAGAAAGGTGGTAGTAAGAGATAAGAAGAGAGATAAACAAGATTAGAGAGCACAAGGGGTCTAATCTATTATGTTCAAGACTTTGAATTTGATCTTGTTGGCAGAGAGAGGGCCCCTGGTAGGTGTAAGCCAGGAAGTGACATGATCTGACTCATTTAGACAGGGTTAAATAGTTGCAGTAAGGAGACTAGGCTAGAAGACTGGAAGGCCTTACACTGGGAGAACAATCAGTTGAGAGGCAATAACCTGCATGAGAAAGCAGAGTCCAGACCTAAGGAAGTGATAATGGACACAAAGATGTGTAGTAGGTAACAAACGTGAGTAGGTGCCAGAACGAAGGATGAAGTATGCTTCCCAAGCCTAATCCTTGTGTAACTTGGTGGTGTTGCCATTTGCCAAGATGAATGGGGTGAGGGTGAAGGTGGGTGTGATCAATTAATCCAGTTGGGGATATAAGGAGCTTGGGGTCCCCATAACCTTGAAGAGGAGCTGTCCAGTAGGCAGTTAGACAGGTAAGCCCAATGCTTGGTAGAGCATCTTCATGAAGGATAAAAGTTTGGCACTAGTTTAAATTTGTGAGTAACTAAGAATAGGTGGAAAGAAAGGAGGACAGAGACAGAACTAATGCCTGCAAGGCATCCAGAGAAGAAGGAGCCCACAAAGGAGGGGGAGGAACGGCCCTAGAACAGGAGGAGAATCACACGCAGATGGGTATCTGGAGCCAAGGGAAGAGAGTGCTTGGAGCAGTGGTCAGTCCACTGTATTTAGCACCTGGATGAATGGTGGGAGTCACATCAGACTGCAGTGTGCTGAATAGTCTGCACAAAGTGAGGGCATGAGGAGAAGGGAAAGCTTAGCTGAGAAGGAAGGAAGAAGCAGGCCAACAGCTACAAATGAGCGTAGGGTCAGGAGAGAATTTCATTGAGAAGTGATACTTGGACTGCCTAGAAACTGAGGAAATTTGCTAGTAGAGAGAAGGAATGAAAAATATGGGCGGGAGCATCTTAGAGCTGAGCTGTTATCCTCTTGGTTGTTGGGCAGTTCTGTCTCTCATCAACTTCCCTCTCCCTAGGAAAGCAGAGAGAATTTGCCACTTAACTCCCAAGTGTGCTGGGTTGTGGGATAATGTTCACGATGAACACTGGATAATGTGGTGGCCTACAGGACTTTGGGGTTTACCTTCTGGGGAGGTTAGTGCACTTTTGTTTGTATGAGGAATAGTTATATTATCTTGAAAGTGAGCATATTGCCATTACTATGGTTGCCTGGCAGTTTAGGTGTGGAAAGAAGGGGGGTATGATGTGAAGTAAACAAAGGAGTATGCTTCATAAGGTACTGCAGATATGCTCATCTAAAATTTGTTCCAACTTCCTTTTAGTGTGCCTTCCTGAACTCCCTGTACCACAAGTACTAAGAGCTGTATTTCCTAGACTCCCTTGAAGCTAGGGTTCAAGATGTAATTTAAATTCCACCAATCAGATGTAGTTACATGTCTGAGTTAAATATGAAGGCAGGCAGAACACGAGGCACCTATTTTGCTGGTTCAGACTCCAGCAGAGTTAGCATGATTCAGGAGCTGGCAGCTCCCTGATGTGGCAGGTGTCCTGGTCATGGCAAAAGCCTCAGAAACACTAGACCCATGCTGCTAGGTGGTGCAAGGAGCTGTCTTTAGACCCCTAGACACTCAACCTAGTGTCCAGCTCTTCAACTTTCCTGATGAGACTGTAAATCTTGGAATACCCTCTAATGTAAACCTGTCTGCTCAAACTAGCTAGAGTAGATTCTGTTCCCTGCAACTAAACTGTGATTGGTACAACATCCAAACTCAGGACAAGGAGCTACAGCAGAGGTCAGCAGCAAAACATGGTGTGTCATCTATTTTTTTTAATTTTTTTATTTATTGATTTGGGGTAGTGGGGGGGGAGAGAGAGAGAGACAGAAAGAGAAAAAGACTTGTTCCACTTTATGCATTCATTGACTGATTTTTGTATGTACCCTGACGGGGGATGAAAGCTGCAACCTTGGCTTATTGGGACAATGCTCTAACCAACTGGGCTACCCAAATTGCTTACTGGGACAATGCTCTAACCAAATTGCTCCAGCCAGGGCCCACCTGTTTTTGTAAATAAGGCTATATTGGAAGACAGCCATGCCCATTTACTTACGTACTCTCTGTGGCTAATTTCCTGCTACAGAGGTAGAGTTGAGCAGTTACAATGGAAACCATATGGCCCATAAAGCTAACAATATTTACTTTCTGATTCTTTCCAGAAAAAGTTTGCCTACCCCAGGACGACAGCATGGCAGTGCCTGGATACAACAGAACAGACCTGTGTCAGCCAGACAAGGAACATGTGGACTTTTCTTTCACTTTATCACACTGAAAATATTTTTAAAATCCCAACTAGGGTAACCAATACTTTCAGGAATAGGTAGAATTTGAATTCATCCTGATCTTATACTGAAATAACATTATTATGAATATGCTATTATCCATGGCCAGGTGTCTCAGCTGGCTGGAGCACTGCCCTGTACACCAAAAGGTTGTGGGTTCAATTCCTGGTCAGGACACATAACTAGGTTGTGGGTTCGATTCCCAGTCCAGGTACATATGGGAAGCAACCCATATGTTTCTTTTTCTTTCTCTCTATAAAAGAAAAAAACTTTAAAAAAAGACTCTGCTGTCATTTATTTTCTTCTTTTGGAGGATGCACAGAATCCATAAGGCTGGCAAAGGCCCAGTATAAATAAAAGATTATCAAATATCACCTATTGATACTTATTTATAGTCAAATAAACCAGTGCCTGTATTTTTCATATGAAGTACCAGAGCTTGCATTAGAAAGGTTAGAGTTATGGGCTCTATAGGAGTGTAGTACCTGTATCTTTCCTTCATGGTACTAATCACAGCTACAATTAATTAATAATGTACATGATTATCTGCTTAGTTTCTCACCCCCCATCCCACCCATGGTAGACAGTAAGCTAGTAGATTGTAAAGTGTACCAGATCAATGATCAAATCTGTCTTGTTCACCACTGTATCTCCAGAGTCCCACACATAGTCACCACTCAAGAATACTTTTTGAATTAATGAATGAGGCAGTTTTTAGGTTTAGACAGATAGCCAAACAGATAGCTTTTTATCATCTGTATTATATAAAATGCTGACTCAATCAGAATAGGGCTAGCCAATACAAATATATCTTGTTAGATGTTATTAATGAACAATTATGTTGCATTTTTAAGTATTTATGTGCATGTAAATATGGTACATCCATTTCAAGACAGCTCAAGGATCATTATTTGTCAGAAGGAATTTTCTTTTATCTCCAGGTTATGTACTCCTCCCCTGGACACCCATAATACTCCTGTTCACATCTCTTATAATATGTATTGCACAGCACTCGGTTGCCTGGGAGGTAGCTTCCACCTAATGTTCCCGGGGCACTCCATCAAGGTAAATGGCATTATCACCTGCCCCGTTATGATAGCCAGAAACCTGAGGCATGGCTGACACTTTCCCCTTCCTCTTCTACACTTTCACTTCTAGCCGTCACCATGTCCTGTCTACTCAACTTCCAAAATACATCTCAAATTGCTCTGCTTTCCCTCTCCACATTTTCACTCTAGGTCAACATCTCTCCCCTAGTCCACTGCACTGTTTCCTAACTGGTATCCTCTGTCCACTCTGGCCCGTGTAATCCACTCTCCATTTAGGAGCCACAGTGATCTTTTTAAACACGTACATCTGACCAAGTTACTCACATTTACAACCCACCAATGGCTCTCGACTGCTCTGAGAACAAACATTGCTTAATATGATCAATGCTGCCCCGTATCTGACTCCCCAGCTCCAGCTTCATCTCCTGCCTCTCTCCCTTGTCCCTCCAGCTCCCCGGACATAGGTCTTTCTTTTCAGATGCTCCAATTTGCTCAGCTCTCTCCCGTCACAGGATCTATGGAGACATTTTACCACAATTTTGAAGTATGAGTATGTGACTATATTTTCTTTTTATTAGACAACTTGTATGTAGTGTCATGAGCTAGCCAAAACTCTACTGAAAGCAAATAATCAGAATGTCCAAAAACTGGGGAATGGCAACAACATAAATTATGTCATATTTTTATATGACGACTCCTATTAAATTGTTAAAATGTTTCTGAATGTTATGAATAACTTTAATATGAGAAAATGCTTCCATAATAAGTCAAAACAGTAGAGTATAATACAGCATATACAGTATGATCTCAGCTTTGTAAAACAAACTAGACCAAACAGATTGGAAAGAGGCACACCAAAAAGGTGGCATTGGTTATCGGTGCTTGGTAGGTGTGTAAATGTACATATAATCTATATGTACATCTATATATATCTTTTATCTACAATGATAATGCAATCTGAAAAAAGTTACTTTTACAGTAAATAAGAAAACTGTTTTCTAGTTTTTGTGCTTTTAAATAGAGGTCAGCTCACGTGATATCCAGACAGTATATTCCTTATGTGCCACATCTGCACGTTCCAGACGGGTGGAGCCCATCTCCAGGTTTAACTCTCTTTGACCTCCTATTTTCTGTCTATATGCAAACTTTCGAAGAGTCTGGGCTTGCTACCTTTAAACCAAACAGTGATCCTCCAATATTCTACTTATCTACAAGCACCATAGAGCAGTATCATCTCCATCTAAAGAGATCCTTGAGCAAGCACACATGTAATTACTTGAGAACAAGTGCGCGTGCGCGCGCGCGCACACACACACACACACACACACACACACACACCGCTTCTGTCAGGTAAAAAAGCAAAAACACACAAACAGACCTTGCCTGGGCACTGGCTTTTTCATCTGTGAAGCTGTCTCTGGACTCACCTGCTAGGAAGCCCCAGGTTGCTGAGCGCTGTCTGGCTCACACACACTGAAGCTTCTGACAGGTCTTTTCATTCTAATGCACTCCTGGCTTCCCTTTTAATCCTCCTACTCTTCTCTTTGATCCATATTCCAAATCTACTTGTTAAAAAAAATTTATTTAATATTCTACTGCACATATTTATTCACACTTCCCAATTCTGAAATTAAAAGTTGTTTTTGTTCTAGAACAGGGCAGGGTAATACATATACTACTGATAATATCACAGAACACGTTCCTTGGTATTAAAATGAGAAGTAAGCATTATAAATTAAACAGTCTTTATCCTCCAATGGCTTTTCCTAAAGATAAAAATATAGTTTTTCATTTCTATTCCCATATATTTTACAAAGAGAACTAAATTTTGCTGTAAAGTCTTGATATTCTGATAACTGCTTAGTCACTACACTTTAAAAACTTGTATAATATTTTCTACTTTATTTTTCTTCTTTCCATTTAAACTACCTCTTACTGGTACCATTCAGAAAGTTTCCAAATCAGAGACCACTGTTTCCTAACTGAAGCAATGGAATTGCCAAAAAAATTATTGCATACTCTTTTTGGTAGACTGGATAGCACTTTTCTTTCATTTTCTAAATTTAAAAATGAGAACTGGCACCAAATGGCAAACTCCCAAACAGGAAGAACATTTTATAAAAGCACAGAATTTGAGGGCAAACTATAATCTTAATCAATGTGCCTTATCAAATCATATATAAGATATACCATTAAGAAATGTCTTAGATATCTAAGAGATTTCTTAATGGTATATCTTATCAAAATGAGGCTCAAGAGAAAGCATCTGTTGTTGTGCACTTCAATATTCGCGAGTCCTGGCAACTAAGAATGTTCTAAAGGTGCCATAAGCTTCATGGAATACTAGCATCTGACAGCAACACACCTGCACATCAGTAGCAAAAAGAGTTACAACAGGACTGTGGCAGATAAAACATTTGAACGGGCAAGTGAGGGTGCACGGCCCACGATGGCCTCGCAGAGGCCCACTGCAGGCGAAGGCAACAGCAGCAGGATCTGTGTCCCTTCAGTGGAATAAGCAGTGAAGAAGGTAGGAGGTAAGATCGTAGATGTCAGGGATTAGATCACTTAGGGCTTTGGAGCCATTGCAAGAGGTTTGGTTTTTGTGACTGCGATAAATGGCCACCAGAAGGTTTTGAAGGGAAGTCAAAGTTCTGATTACATTGGAGAAAAGGCATTGCTCTTTGTAGAAAGGCTGTAGAGGAGCAAGGTCAGAAGCAAGAAGAGCAAATCGGAGAATTCACCTCGTCTGAGAGAGGGAGTGAGGGAGATGTGGTTGGACTGGAGATACCTTTTCAAGGTAGAGACAAAAAAAATCGCTACATGCTTGGATGTAGGGTCTGAGCTAAAAAGAAGCATCAAGGATGATTCCTAGAGTTTCAGCCTAATTGAATGGCATTAACATTTACTGAGATAAGGGACGTAACTGAGGGGGAAGTGGAGGGGACAACTGGGTGGGTGTGATAGCAGCAGTTCTGTTTGACCATTTTTTCTGCGAACAACCTGATCAAGAACCAAACTGTTTGAGAACTGAGATGTTCCAGAACCAAGGTTTGACTGTACTAAATTTAAATGCCTATTAGATTTTCAAATGGAGTTTGTGAGTAAACAGTTGGATGTACAAATCTGGAGTTTGGCAGAAGTAAAGATAGAGATAAAAATTTGGAAGTTATAACAAGTTTACAGATGTTATTCACACCCATGGAATATGGGTTAGGACAGAAACTGCCTTGGGATAAAGTACGGCTAGAAAGAGAATATGGCCAACAACTGAGCCCTGTGGTGCTCTAACATTTAGTGGTTGGGAAGAGAAGTCTGCAGACACAGGAGTGACCAGTGAGACCTGGCGGCCTGGAAGCCAAACGAAGAAAGAATATCATGGAGGGGGCTAATGTGGAACCTGCACAGACACTGGATTTCACGAGTGACAGGGTGATGAAGGCAGAGAGCCCAGAGGAACGGGTGGAGGGTGCAATGGGAAAAGTAGAAACAGAGACTTGGTGGCAAGTCGTTTAAAGAAGTCTTGTTGTCGTTGTTGTTTAAGTAACAGGGAGCAAAGAAATGGGCAGCACCTAGAAAGGGATGTGTGCTGGTTGGGGCGGATTATTTAAAGGCGAGATTTATCAGCAAACCAGTATTCGTTAAATGAATAAATAAAAAAACACCATGAGGAGCAAACGGTTCAACAGTATAAAGGTGGTTTACACTCAAGTTCCATACAGCTGGGCATGAGTAACATTTACCTTGCTTCAGAAGGAAATAAGACGTTATTTTACTCTGGCTCATCTACTTTAGGATTTAAATGAGATATAAAATAGATTGCTTACCTCCACTCACAACCAACACACTATTTAAAGTGTTAAATACCATATTTTAAAGACTCTCCGTCTTTAAAGTTTACTGCCATGAAAAACTGGAGGGGTCCTAACTGATAAAATACCGAAAACTAGTTCACAGTTGCCAGCCCAAATTATTTTTATCCAAATTACCTTTTGTACGAGAATCCAAAAAAGAAAACCAAAACCGTGAGCATTTTGTGCCTGGCTGAGGCTCGCGCAGAACCTGTAAACCATTTAAGACGCTGGGCTATTTGCATTATGGCTCGGAGATTTCTCTGAAAAAACGGGTTTTCTAGTCTAGGTGAAACTTACAAGAGCAGCAGAAAGTCGTGTGGGTTCTCCTTCACAGTAAGGAACCCGCTGCCGGAGGCCGGTAGCGAGGCTGCCCGGCCCCTAAGCCCACCCCGAGCCGGCGGCACCTCCCCGACCTCGGCGCCCTACTAGCCTGTAAGGAGTGCGGGCTTTTTCATTTTCTTCGGCCCCTGAGCGACCCACTCGGTGTGCGTGCGACTTCTCCTGGGCCTCGGGAGGGCAAGGTGACCAGTCCCGGAGCCACGCCCACTGCCCAGCGCTCCGCCCGCCGGAAGTGGCGACACTGCGGAGTCCCCACCCCTCAGATACTTAACCCTTGGATGCTGGCCATGCTCCGCCTCCCTCCCTCCCCTCCCCCCAGCCCCAGGCATCTGCCCAGGTGCTGCTTGGGTCCCGGAGGCAGTGCCCTGGGACCCAGTCGGAGGTTATAATCTGGCTGGACCTGTCCGCGCCGGAAGGAACGAACGGGCCATTCCCAAGGGTGGAAAAGAGGAAATCACGCTGGAGAACTCTCGTCCAGGCAAATGTGGACTCCCCCCGCGTTGTGGCTCCTCCCCCCGCCCCCACCACTATAAATCCCTTGGAGACCAGGAAGTGCAGGGGGTGGGTGGGGAGGGGGTGTGGAACTCCAGTGTATCTGCTACTCACAGACCTAGATAGTGGGATGGAGGCTGCAGCCACTCCTTGCGTCTTCCGGGCACACGCGACAATGAGCGCCCAGTAAAGTCTCGGCCTCCTAGACCAGACCCCCTGGGAAGTGCCGTGCCTTACCCAAACACGCAGATTCTGGACTTTTCCCCCGAGGTACAGCGACTACCTCCAAGGTGGTACCTTGATGTTTCCTTTCCCTTTGGACTCTCACTGAATGTCGCTGCAGTCAATCACCCCCTACCCCCAAAAGCCACCTTGCTCAGGTTCCTTTTCCACAACCGAAACAGACTGGGAATTCACTGATTATTAAGGAAGAACCAAAAAATAAATAAAAATGAAAAAAGCAATCAAGTGAAAGAAGCATAAAAAAGTCTTATGTCAACATAAGAAACGTCCAAGCTTGTAAAAAATGTTTGAGTTTATTTGAGCCAAACTAATGACAATTGTCCCAGAAGCAAGATCTAGTGAACTGAGAAAATGCTCCAGAGAATGGTAGTTTTGCACCTTATTTTCTACCATACAATCAAGGGAGGAGGCCTAAGGGGGTTATATGAAATTCATTGGTGATAGATTAGGGAGGCGGGAGAAAACAAAGCAGGAAAATCCCTGGGATTGGATGAAAAATAAAATGAATAGACACATATTTCTTTAACATAGGTGGTTATAGAACAGTTAATAACAACAATGAGGGGCTCTGTGGGCTCCTGCTCTGGTAGGAGATTGTGCCCCAAAGGGTCTGGAAAAGGAAAGTTACCCTGACATTCCATAGGTATGTTATCATAGATGGAAGAAAGGCAGCAAGACCAGCTCAGTTAAGGTAAGGACTGACCTCTGTCAAGAAAGATACCAGCCCAGGACATGACTTCCTGCCGTGACCTGCTTTCCGTTAGAAAGTTTTTAAACCGTCCTGTGTGGTTACTTTAGGTCTCCGAGTTTGTAAGGCCACCATGCAGTCCTCGCCTAGGCTGGTCAGGTTTTGTTCACACTTACAAAGTCAAATACTTGATCCTCCCCTATCTACTTAGGGCTCCCAATCCTAGTCATATCTTAAGAACCCAGTTCAAAAATAGTCCCCAATCCTTCTCTTATTCTCAGGCAATCTCTACTTCCTGCCACAGGTAGAGCTAAGAGTTACTTCCTGCTCCTGCACCCCTGCCCAACAGGATGGGCCATTGAAGGTAAATAGTAATTACTTATTAGGGAGCAACTCCCTAATAAGCTCCATTGCAACACAATTCATTACCCTCTGACAGTTGGTTTCCTATCACTCCATTTTCCAACAATTCTATTTCAACTATTCAGGTAAATAGTGGCCTTGTTACTAAATTCAAATGATACCCCTGAGAGTCTCTCTTTGGCAATTGACAAGGTTGACTACTGTCTTCTCCAAATACTCTATTTTCCTGGATGTCAACCACCCCATGTGGCTTTTGTACTCATCAAACCTGTTACATTCTTCTTTCAGTCTCCTCTGCCTGTTTCTCTCATAACCCTTCAAATCAGTGCTTTTCAACTCTTTTCACTGCAATACTACAAATGGCAAATGTGATAAACATTTATTTCCCCATTCATCATGCATATCCCATGCATAAATGAACCGAGTCACTAATGTCAAGAGTAAATTCACTTGAATTACTCCATTTTGTTTCAAATTGTTCCAAATTTTGCATTGTTCTTCTTTTGTTCTAAGAAAATATTTTAAATTGGTTATGAGTTTCATTACTTAAATTTTCTACCCAAATTATTAAGTATACATTTCAAGAAATGCACTAATAACTTATGCCACACATATTTGGTGTCTTCTATATGCTAGGCACTAGGGATATAATGTGAACAAGACACTCACGGTCCTGGTCCTTGTGCAGATTTTGCAGTCTCGTCCAGGAGACAGACAATAGACATGTAAACAAGACAATTTCAGGTCCATTCATTGTGAAAGAATGAATGAATGAATGAAAGAAAGAAAGAAAAAAAGAAAGAAAGAAAGAAAGAAAGCAGAGTAAAATGGGAAGGACTGCTAATGAAATCAGAGAAGAGATGGCTTCCCCTAAAATCCTTGACATTAAATGCTGATGTTTTCAAGGTCTGG
This sequence comes from Macrotus californicus, assembly GCA_007922815.1. Classification (NCBI taxonomy): domain Eukaryota; kingdom Metazoa; phylum Chordata; class Mammalia; order Chiroptera; family Phyllostomidae; genus Macrotus; species Macrotus californicus. The sequence continues at coordinate 9,902 of VMDR010012368.1, read as the reverse complement.
ATCCTCTGTACTCTTTAGCTTACTCTACCATTTCCCTGGACATCTTACATATGCCCAGCACACACACACATAAATCAGTAAAAATATAAATGACTTGAACATGATTAACTTGACCTGATTGATATACATAGATTATGGTATCCAATACAACTTCAAAATATATATTCTTTTTAAGTACACATGGAACATTAACAAAATCAGACATTAACAAAATTACTCCATATTTTTTTTGCTATAGAGAAAGTCTCAACAAAACAAAGTCAAAACAAATCAAAAGATTTGAATAATACAGAATATGTTCTCTGACCGCCTAGGTATTAGTCTGAAAAACAAAAACAAAAAGATAACTAGATAAGCTTCTACATGTTTGGAAATCAAAATACATTTAAAAATAATCCATGGGCCAAAAGTAAACCACAAGAGAAGTCATAAAATTTTATCTGAATGTTAACAAAAATACTACATGGTAGTATTAGTGGGACTTAGTTAATATCTAATGAGAGCAGAATTTCTGGTCTTAGATGCACATATCAGAAATCACAGCCAGAGAATCAACTATCTAAACATATACAGCAAGACATTAGAAAAACATAGAAAATGAAATCCAAATAAAAAGAAATAACAAAAATAATACCATAAAATAGGGGAAAAAAAAGAGGATCAACAAGAGCAAAAGATGATTCTTTGAAAAGACTAACAGCACAAGCTGGTGTGGTTCAGTGGATTGAGTGCCGGCCTATGAACCAAAGGGGCGGTGGTTTGATTCCCAGTCAGGGCATATGCCTGGGTTGTGGGCCAGGTCCCCAGGAGGGGGCGTACAAGAGGCAACCACACATTGATGTTTCTCTTTCTCCCTTCCTTTCCCTCTTTAAAAGAAAAAGACTAACAAAAAAAACCCAAACTGGACAAAATTGTCAAAAATAATCATTTGAGGGCTCTGGATATTGAAGCAAACAAATTTTTAATCATTTATTTTAAAAAACATGCTGAATTTTGGGCAGGAGTCTGTGGCATTCTTGCTAGAAGCTGCTCTCATCTCCCCAATCCTGCACATCCTCCAGCTATGTTGGTGCAACAGTGCTGCCAGGGTGAAGATGACAGTGAAAGTCAGGAGTTCGACTTCTGGATGGAGCTAACCTGACTTGGAGTGGATGGCAGAAGTTCATACTTAGTGGTGCTGTCAATAAAAATCACAAACTTGGGAGAAAATAAATGGGGGAACCCCATAGCTCTGTTAGTTTGAAGCCGTGGTCTCACATCAAAGGAGCAGCAGACCAGTAGATGGCTAGCAATTTAACAGGAAGATCCTGGAAGTGAGACAGCTACTGAGGATCAAGATTAGCTCTTCATATATCACTGTATGATTGGGAGGTTACATATACACATGGAAGACACAGCCTGCTCCTACAGATATGTGTGTTTCCACCCTGGTTCTAGCACTGATTGTGTGACCTTGTGCAAGTGAACTTAACCATTCGGTGCTTCAATTTCTTCATCTGTAAAATGGGGGAAAAGCATTGTTTGGAAGAGTAAATAAACTACATAGCGTGAATGGAGAACATAGTACAACAGGCACACAGTATTACAAAAGTAGTTACTATTTCTCAAAATGTGGTATAACAACACCTACAACAGAACCTTTGGGAGGACTGCCGAGATTTACCCTAGATCTACTGAATCAAAGTTTCAGGGTCAGGGGAAGAAACGGGAGAAAGATCAGTTTTTTACATGTAGACTAGGTGATTCTTATCGTACAAATGATTGAGAATGACTATGTTCAGGTTAGATGTTGTAATATTCTGTTTGAGATCTGTGTCCAGATGCCTTGAGAATAAGAAACTATCACATTTACTTCAGTATTCCCATTGCCTAACACGCAGTAGACAGTCAAACATCTATTGAACAGTAGAAAGTTTTAAAGTTAATCCATATCTAACTCTCCAATTCCCACCATGCAGAATTAACAAAACAGTACTAAAACCTTTATATTAATAGAAAAAAGCTAAAATTACTCTAATATCATACAGAACAATTATTCTCTAAAACATTTTGAGTCATGGACTCCTTTAAGAATGATGAAAATGACACGCTTTTTTTTCTCTAGAAGGCTGAAGATATATGTAAAATCTTGTAAATAACTTTAAAGGGTTCATCCCAGGTTAAAAACCTCTTATATGAAAGCTGGTTTGTTGTCTAACTCCTAGAACAAAACAGTAAGTTCTTGAATCTGTAGTTCAGACGTGTCCAACCAGTGGCCCTTGGGCTGCATGCAGGCCGGAATGGCTATGAATGCGGCCCAAGACAAAATTATAAATTTACTTAAAACATTGTAAGACTTTTTGGGATTACATGTCGCAATGTCCTGTAAAATAAATGCATGTATACTCTTGCTATTTGTGCATACGCATGGCTTCCACTTTACGTCGTTTGTGGTTTCAGTGGGTTACCTTCCAAGCACGGACAGTAGAATTGACAACACCAGACATGACATGTGCTCATGACGACTTAGCAAGGCAGCGATTGCAATAATATTTCAATCTCCCATCACAACATCAGGCGTTCAATGTTATTTGGAAGTTGGGTAAGCATTCTTATTTGATTATTAAAGGTATTCCCATACCTCAGTGGCACCTCACACACTGCCAGCCATGATTTACAATCGGCCCTCCACCTGGCCCTGCATCAGCAGACAAAAGAGCTGTGGAAAAGCCCAAACCTTGCTATTTTCCTGTCAATTAATTTTCACAATAAAAGTAAATAAAGTCCCTTATCTATTATTTTAAAGTATATTTTATTGATTATGCCATTGCAGTTATCTCATTTTTCTTTCTCCCCTTTATTCCCCTCCACCCTCCCACCAGCATTCCCTACCCCCTTATAAGTTCTTTAGCTTCTCCATTTCCCATACTATTCTTAACCTCTCCCTGTCTATTTTGTACCTGCCATATCCTTCTTATTACCTGTGCCTTTCCCCCCAAAAAAGAACTCCCCAAAAAGAAAAATTATGGGTGAGGAAAGATTGTTCAATGAAAAGTGGACAGATGACTACTGTTTTTGTCGAGGAAAACAGTAAGGCACTCTGCTTAATTTGCAGGGAATTTGTGCAAGTTTTCAAAGACTATAATTTGAAAAGGCATTATACGCAAAAAACATGCTGCCAATTTCAATGCATATGTGGATTGTGACATAAGGAACTGAAAAGAAGTTTGCTCAACAAAAATTTTTTCAAAAAGTTATAACTTGGGTGGATTCCATTGTAAAAGCTAGTTATGTGGTAGCATATTTAACAGTAAAAAATCAAAACTATTTAGTGATGGTGAGTTTATTAAGCAATGTATAGAAAGTATGGCAGACATAATTTGCCCTGAAGAAAAGAGGGATATTTCTAAAACCAGTTTGTCTCACCAGACTATAGCCAGGTGAATTGAAGAAACTGGAAAAATCTATCAAAAGAAGTTTGCAGAGCAGGGCTGCTAATTTTAAATTTTATGCTTCGGCGATGGATGATAGCACTGATGCTGCAGATACGGCTCAACCTGCCATTTTTATTAGAGGTATTGATGACAAATATGCCACTGAAGAAATGGCTTCTTTAGTGCCATTAAAAGACACAACTAAATCAAGAGATTACATGAAGTAGTAAAAAATACATTAGAGCGATTTTGTCCATTGTCAACATATCTGGTACAGTTACTGACGGTGCCCCGGCGATGGGAGGTAAAAGAGAAGGACTTGTAAAATTAATTGAAGACGATGCAATTGCCACCCAAAACTCAACATTTGATGAAGTATCACTGCATTGTACATCAAGAAAATGTATGCACAAAAGCTTTAAAAATGGATAACGTCATGCAAATCATCATCAAGACTGAATTTCATAAGAGCCAAGGGATTGAATCATCGCCAATTCCAGGAATTCCTTAAAAGTATTGATGCTGACTATGGTGACATCATTTACTTTTCAGAAGTAAGATGGCTAAGTCAAGGCCAAATGTTGAAAAGATTTTATGTTTTGCAACATGTTGTTGTTTATGGTATCAAAAACAAATTTGTGCTAGAACTTGATGATGAAAACTGGCTTACAGATTTAGCATTTTTAGTGGATTTAACTGCTCATTTAAATGAATTCAACATGCATCTCCAAGGTGAACACCAACTTATGAATACCACGTTTCAAACCACAACAGCATTCCAAATAAAACTGAAATGATGGCACACTCAAATTAGGGCCAACAATTTTATGCATTTTGACACATTGGCTAAACACAGTCCTGTGACCAGCAAAAAATAATGCAGCCTTTCTTTCTGATTTCATACAAGAATTTGAAAACAGATTTCAAGGTTTCTGGGAAAGTAATAAATATTTTGCTATGTTTGCAACTCCATTTTCAGTTGACATAAATATATTACCTGCCAATTTTCAAATGGAACGTATACAGCTGCAATCTGACATTCAACTTAAAGAAAAATCTGATCATGTCTCTTTATTGGACTTTTATAGGTCCTGTCTTCCCAGAAACAAATATCCCTTGCTTCACAATCACGCCTTATTCATGTCATTGCTATTTGGCAGCACCTACGTTTGCGAGCAACTATTTCCAAGAGTGACAGGAGTAAAATTAGAACCAAAATATCTGGTGAGCACCTTGAGAACTCACTGAGAATTGCAACTACTTCTATCAAACCAGATATTGATGCACTAGTTTCTCAAATACAATGCCAAACATCCCACTAGTTTTATGTTGCTCTCTTTTCTTTTATATTTACAATAAAAAATTTAAAAGAACATGAATAACATGTTATTACCTAGGTATGTACTTTTCTATATTAGTGATCACACATTTGGGACCTGCTTGATGATTATAAAAGATTATCGAAAGGGTTGCTGCATAATTAGTGTTATTATGTGAGGACCTTTTTGCTTATCTGTGGTGGCTGATATCACAAAAACTATGCACGGATGTTATTTTTGCTCATCAGTTTTCATTAGTGTTGTGTATTTAATGTGTGGCCCAAGACAATCCTTCTTCTTTCAGTGCGTTGCAGAGATGCCAAAAGGTTGGACACCCCTGCTCTAGTTCTAGAAAAAAGGACAGAATATACTTGGCACTAAATGAATATTTGTTGAAAAAATAAATGAGTCACTGATAAAAAGATATCATCTGGGGAAACTGAACTCTATGAGTCACCCAAGGGTGACATAGAAAAAAAAAGTACAGAAGTTGCACATTTTATTCATGACCAAGATGTAACCTTGAATTTCTGAAGGTGGGTAATGAGGAAACAGAAAACAGATTATTTGGATCAATGTTCCCCTAAAAATGAAAAACAGTAAGTATCTTTTTGGGGACTTAAGAGCTAGAATTTCCCAGGATAAATCTAGGGACAGGATTAGAGTTCAGGAAGCAGTGCCAAAGCTACTTTTGCTCTTGGGGTGGGTTGCCAATCTTAGACAAAGTAGCTGAGAGGTAGAGTTGTCTTTTCATCAACAACCAGAGTTGGAAAGACAAGGGTTGGGTTTAGTATCCACCAAATGGCAAAAACACCCCTTATTTTAAACCAAAGCCCAAGTCAGGGCTGTATCTTGGAGTGGGGGGTACAAACTGAAGTTCAGTGGGTCATCTAGAAGGGCACAGCAAATCTAAAGCCTAAGTTCCAGACTGTGATCACAGACACCTGGCAGAAAGAATTAAAAAATCTCCTCCTCTGGACTTAAACCTACTTTGCAGTGACAAAGCTAAACACAGCAAGAAAGTGAGAATGGTTGGTAAATATGAGACCCATTATGGTGGAAAATTTAAATCAGCCAGCACGTCAGTACACTTGCTCTTTCTATAGCAAAACCAAGATGAATAGATGAGCCGTGGGGATGTGACACTATGGTCCTTGCATGAAAATAACAGCTGGTGGTACCTGGACCTACATGATCACTTCTGCCACCACAGTAAAGTCTGCCATCAGAAGGCTGAAGGAACTAAAAATCAGTAACTTTGTTATCTGAAATATTGCTAGCCTTTAATAAATGAGTTAATTTATGTAATATATAAATAAACAACAACAAAACCCAAAAACCTCTTAAGGAAGATAAAATCATCCCAGATCTTAAATTATTCCTGTATTTTTTTTTTTAGGTTTTTCAAGTAAACAAAGATAATGAAGTACAAGGACAACCAAGACAACATTAACTAGAAGCAATATGAACTACAGATAGCACAAAAAGAATCACAGCAGAATGTACACACTGGAATTATCAGACATAAAGGATAATCTATGGAAATAAAATCCTCTCTTTAAAAATGCACCAAGGCCTGTCCGGACGGCTTAGTTGGTTGGAGCGTCACCCCATATACCAAAAGGTTGTGGGTTCGATCCCCCGTCAGGGCACGTACCTAGGTTGCAGATTTGATTCCTGGTTGGGGCACATACAGGAGGCAACCAATTAATGTTTCTCTCTCACATCAACGTTTCTCTCTCTCTCCCCCTTTCTCTTTCTGAAATCAATAAACATATCCTCAGGTGAGGATTTTGAAAACTGTATCAAGAAACTGGATGACATAAAAAATAACAGAGCGTATAAGGAAAAAAAGAACCTAACAGAAAAATAGAATTAAAAAATATAAAAACATTATGAACTCAATGAATGTCTTATGGTAGGTTAAAAACAGCTCAAAAGTGAATTCATGATTTATAAGCTATATCAGAATCTAAGATGATGCAGAGAAAATAAATACAGAACATATAGAAAAAAATAGATATAGGAAATACACCAAGAAGGTCTAACATACGTTTAGAAGGCAAGGAAAGAGCACATTAGACAGAGGCAACATTTAAAGAAATTATAAGCTAAAAACTTCCCAGAACTGACATATCAATCCACAGATCCAAGATGCCAAAAAAACCCAAGTGATAAAATACAATGAAATCACTTACGGGAAGGAAATTGCAGAAAAATCAAACACAAAGAGAAAATCTTGAATGCAGCCAGAGGAAAAAGATTAGTTTCAATAAGGCGATGGCTGATTTCTTCATAACAAAATGGAAGCCAGCAGACAATAGGAAGATACATCAAGATAATTATCCAAAGAGAATTCTATGCCCAGCACAAATTTCCTTCAAAAATGAAGGCAAAATAAAGACATTTTCAAAAAAAGAGCGAAATGAATTTGCTACCAGCTGACCTGCACTAAAGGAAATTCTAAATGTATTCATGCAGAAGAAAAATTATTCCAGATAGAAGCTTAAAGAGCAGCAAGGAACAGAGAGCAAAGGTGGCAAATAAATGGGTAAATCTAAATTAATACTGAATACATAAAATAGTAATAATATATTTAAAGGTATACAAAATATATGACAACATATAAATTGAGAGAAAGGTAAATGGAGTCATAAAGCAATTGCCCATAAATTTCAAATAATTTAAATAGTAGAGAATATGCACTCTGATCACAATGCTGCAATTATGTTAGAAATCAATAATAAAACAGAATTTAAATACTTATGTTTGGGAATTAAGAATTGTAATTCCAAGTAATATCTATGGGTCAAATAAGGATAATAAAATCAGAAAATTCTTTGAAATTGATTAATAAGTAAAATAAGTATCATGTCTTTTATTTATTTAAATTGTTGTTCAAGCACAGTTGACTCCATTTTCACCCCACCACACCCCCTGCCCCTCCCACCCTTGAACCTACCACCCTCTTTGGCTTTGTCTATGGGTCCTTTATACATCATATATATGATCTTTGATGTCTCTTCCCGTTTTCCCCCATTATCCCTCACCCTCCTCCCCTCTGGTTACTGTCAGTTTGTTCTTTATTTCCACATCTCTGGTTGTATTTTGCTTGCTTTATTTTATTGATTAGGTTCCACTTATAGGTGAGACCATGTGGTATTTGTCTTTTGCCACCTGGCTTATTTCATTTAGCATAATGCTCTCCTGATCCATCTAAGCTGTCACAAAGGGTAGGAGCTCCTTCTTTCTTTCTGCTATATAGTATTCCATTATGTAAATGTACTAGTTTTTGCATCTATTCATTCATGGGTGGGCACTTAGGTTGCTTCCAGCACTTGGATATTGTAAATTGTGCTGCTATGAGCATTAGGGTGCATAGGTTCTTTTGAATTTGTGTTTCAAGATTCTTAGGGTATAATCTCAGCAGTGGTATTGCTGGGTAAAAAGGCAGTTCCATTTTTAGCTTTTTGAGGAAATTCCATACTGTTTTCCACAGTGGCTGCACCAGTCTACAATCCCACCAACAGTGCACTAGGGTTCCCTTTTCTCCACAACCTCGCCAGCACTTGTTGTTTATTGATTTGTTTATGATAGCCATTCTGACTGGTGTGAAGTGGTTTCTCATTGTGGTTTTCATTTGCATGTCTCTGACAGCTAGTGATGCTGAACATCCTTTCATATGTCTCTACGCCCTCTGTATGTCCTCCTTGGAATAGTGTCTGTTCAGGTCCTTTGCTCATTTTTTAATTGGGTTGTCTTCCTAGAGTGGAGTCGTGTGAGTTCTTTATATATTTTGGAAATCAAACCCTTGACCAATGGAACAAATAGAGAGCTCAGAAATAAGCCCAAATATCTATGGTCAATTAATATTCAACAAGGGGGCAGAAGCACAAAATGGAGTAAAAATAGCCTCTTCAATAAATGGTGTTGGGAGATTTGGACAGCTACATACAAAAAAATGAAACTCAATCACCAACTTACACCATACACAAAAATAAATTCAAGGTGGATAAAGACTTAAATATAAGTCACGACACCATAAAAGTCCTAGAGGAGAACATAGGCAGGAAAATCTCAGATATTCCACACAGCAATATTTTCACTGATATGTCCCCTATAGCAAGGGACATAAAGGAAAGAATAAACAAATGGGATCTCATAACACAGCAGATTCTCTCTCCTGCTGGCCTGGAAGGAGCAAGCAGCAATGACTTGAACTGCTTAAGTGGAGGGGAAGCCTCAAGTGGCTGAGGGCCTCAGTTCTACAGCTCCAAGAAAATGAATTTTGTGAACAACCCGAGGAGTTAAGAAGAGGACACCAAGCTCCAGATGGAAACACAGTCCAATTGACTACTTGATTGTAGCCCTGTGAGAATCTGAGCACAGAACCCAGCTAAGGTTTGCCCAGACTCTCCACCCACAGATACTGTGAAATAATAAAAGTAGGCTGTTTAAAACTGACAATTTGTTGTAATTTGTTACATAGAAAATTAACATAGAACTAAAGTAGGATTTAGAGGGAAATGTATATTTTTAAATATATATTAAATTTAAATATATATTAGAAAGTTGAAATTTGAGCTAAATACCCAATATTATAGATATATGACATTAACTCAACCTAGAAAAATAGAAATCATAAAAAAGCTGAAATCAATGACACAGACAACAAATATATAACAATAAAATGACCAAAATATTTGCTTTTTGAAAAAAACAATAAAAGTGATAAACCTCTGGTAAGACTAGTAGAAAAGTCAAGTAGAAAAGATACAAATAATGATATCAGAAATGAAAAGGGGAACATAATTACAGATCTGACATGTTAAAAAGAAAAGAGAACAGGAATAACACTATACTGATAAATTTGAAAATATAGATGAAATAAACACATTTTTAGGAATATTCAATTCACCAATATTACATGAAATGCTCTTATTAATAATAAAATTGAGTCAGTATCCTACAAAGACGTCAGACCCCAAACATACTTCACCAAAGATTTCTAATTTCCTTCTAGTTCAAGATGGAAGTAATGCAAATCTTATAGAAACTCTTCCAGGTAATAGGGAAAGCAAGGCACTCTCCAACTCATTTTTTAAGGCTATACAATATTGATATTAAGTAAATACCTTAAAATAAACCAAATCCAGCTATTAAAAACAAA
>VMDR010012367.1:0-26702 GCA_007922815.1 Macrotus californicus | reverse complement strand
AAGAGTTTCTCTTAATTGCCTATGCACTTTCCTTATTCTCGTAACCTCACATCTCAATTGGCTGAATACACAACCATTTCATGCTATCCCCTCCTTTTGAACTCTCATTTAGTTATAGTTCTATGTGTAACTGTATTTTTAATGTTTGCCACCATTCCTTATGGTGATATCCCTCTTGTCATTTTGATTGTCTGAAGCTCATTCTCTAGATTCCTCAGAAAGAGCACATTGATAACCCTGTGTGCCTTTATATTTTAAAATCAGTTTTGCTAGATATAAAATCCTTGGATCACATTTTCTTCCCTTGCAGTCTTACATATGTTACTTCATTTCCTTCTTGCACAAAGCCTTTCTGTCAAGAAAGTCTGATGATAATCTAATGTTCTTCTCCTTTGAAGGAAAACTTACTGTTTTTGCCTACAGCCCAAAGGCTTTTATCTTACTCTGAAGCCCAGTAACTTTATTACCTTCTGTCTTGATGTTGGTCACTCCAGACTAATAGTTTCAAGTATGCTCTTTCCATTTGTAGCTTCAGATCTTTCTAAATTCAGGAAAGTTTTCTTTTTTAAAAAAATCTCAATAATGTCCTTTACTTTAAGGAAAGTTTTTCTTGAAGTACAGTTTTCAGTTTATCCTGTTCCCCCTTTAGCTTTCTTCTTTAGGGACCTCTATTATGTGTATGTGGCTCTCCTTTGTCTCTCTTCAATATCTGTCACTTCCTCTTGAACCCTATCTTTCTTAATTTCTTTTTATTTTTAAATTCTTCCTACTTTTCAATGTCATTTACCTGAGGCATTATCTGCTTTGTTAATTCACACTTGTATTCTTCCTCATTAAGCTCATTCTGAAATGATTTTTGCCCTTTATTTCTCATTCTTTCCTGAGCTTGAGTTCATAATTCTTATTTATAGTGTTCTTCTGTGTCTAGCATCATTTTATTAATGCCTTTTAGCTTATTTTGAAATAAAAGATTATAAGATTTGATCTGCTCTGTGGGTACGTTTTATCAACATGCTTTCCTTGTAAGGATGCTATTCCATTTCTTTTTCTTTTTCATAAAAAACATAATTTATATTTGACCTCATTACTTTTCTCTTGCTCATTGTTACATGAAATTAACATTACTGAATTTTAGAAGAAAATACGGTTCAGGGTCCCATCACTGGTCTCTGCTCTCTCCCTTCTAGACACCAATAACACACTCTTGTGTCAGTAGGTGGCCTTCCCTCACCACCCCCTTGTATTTTGGGGTTTGTAAGAACACTTATCACCTAGTTTTGTTGTAAATGTTGTCATGGGTCTGGGATTTTGCTATCTAGTTACTATATATTTTAAGTGGAGGTTCAGAAAAACTCTAAATATATGTCACAGCTGCCCCATTTTCTCAGAATTCTCTAAAAAGTGGCTAACTTTTTTTACAGCTTTAATGCCATGCTAAGAGTTTAGACTTCATCCTGCAGGTAATGGGCTGACAAGAATTTTGAAAGTGAAAGCAGGCCCATCTTGATATGCTTTTTCAAAATCATTCTGGCAAAACCATGAAGGACAAAAAGGTTGGAGAGAAGTCCCAGCTAGGAGGTACCAACAAGTTGCAGAAGCTGGGCCTTAGGAAGTGACAATGATGACAAATAGGAGGGCATGGGTTTGAGAGAACCAACGTGTCAGTGCCCCTAACAACAGGGCATGGCCATTGCTTGGACACATTCCTTCTTAGCAGCCTGAGTTCTTCCCCCAAGGGACCAGACCGCAGGCTCAGGCTGTTACTCCACCCTTCTCCACATCAGGCCTCACCACAACACTGAGCCCCAGAACCACCCAGAGAGGAAGAGGACATGCTGTCCCAGGACCCCCCGTCTTCCAGGACCTCAGTTTCTTGGTTAGTCATCCATCAGAGACAGTAGGAGGGCATCTCCGCCTCCCCTCTAGTGAATGGTCCTGCTCAGAGGCTCCCTGGCTCCCTCTCTACTTGTCTCCCTCCCAGAGATATTCTTGAAGTTGAATGGAGCTGGGGTCAGAGCATCTATCCTTTGTCCACAGAAGGTGGGAACCAAGAAGAGATTTCTGTTTCTTTCCATTATTCATTCATTTGACAAGTACCTTCTATGTACAGTGCACTGTGGAATGACAATTTTTTTTAAAGCAGAGGCTACACTAGGCTGGCTGAGGGAGAGTCTGGTTTAAAGGCAGGGGTGGCCTGAGATGACTTCTGGAGGGAAAGGAGGGCTGTGGGGACCACCCCACTGCTCCCACAGCACCCTCTGCTGTCCCAGACTTGCCACGGCTATGAATGTGGAGCTCCTGATCCAGTGGGGAGGTGCTTCCCCCAACAGACTTGGATCCTCATTCAAACAGAGGGCAGCCTTCACATCTTGAGAGCAGACCTTGGGACCTTGGAGAAACAGAGAACACACAGAGATGCAGGAGATTGTTCTTAAGCCAGTGTTTCTCTCAGGCAAGTGTCCTAGGGCAAGGAAAGAAGAGTGGAGGTAGAGGTGAGCATTGTCAGTCCAGAGCATAAATACAGAATCTTCCCTGGAAAGGGAACTTTCCACCCAGGCAGGGCTCCAACCCTGAGTCTCAGGCAGTCTTTTATCAGCCAGAGAGCCCTTGGAGGCCTGTGGCAAGGCCAGCCCACACACCAGGTGGCAGAACTGCCCTGGGACCTGAGGAGGAATCTAATGAAGCTCACTTGTTTGACAAAGGAAGGCACAAAGGTCAAAGGAGGGGTGGTGGCTTTCCAGGGAGACCCAGTGAGCCAGTGGCAAAGCTGTGAGAAGGATCCACATTCTCTCAGCCACTCAGAGGAAATGTTCCCGGAGAATGACCTTCACAGACCAAAGGTGAACCAGACACATGGCAAGATACTTCCCATGGATGTGATATAACCAGGGACCAGAAGTTCATGGTTTGTAAGCATTTAGCTATGACAAAAGTGAAGAACATTCTAAAACAAAGGGAAATGGGGGAATACCAGGTAACTCTGCTTAATGGGTATGGAAACCCAGGATGGGGCCCTAGAGAATCCCCCAACCAGACCCAGAGTGTGTCCACAGATGTTCTGTTCCAACAAGGCTGGTTTTCTTGCTGTTCCCCACACCCTTGATCTTCTTTGAAAACTCAGCCTTTAAATGAGTCCTGGATAGAGGAATTGTCTTCTTAACTCTAAACTCAGAAACACTATGTGAAAGTTTTATGCTGGAGGAGAGAGGGGAGAGAGCCAAGCCAAGCAGCCAGAATCTGTCCCATAACTTGTTCTGGAGAATGTCCCTGCCATCCCACCCCATTCTGGCCCCTAAAATCCTCCTGGCTCATGCATGGAAAAACACTCTTTGTTTAATTCATTTAGCATAGCAGAAGTAGTCTGAAATGCTTGGCATGATTTTATTTAAGGAGAATAAACAGGGAATTTTAAAACAAAAAGCTAGTATTCAAACTGTTTAACCAACAGAATCCTGAGCCTATAAGGAGCACACTGCCAGGGCTCACAGGCTGCCCCCTGCTACCTCCTGCCTCACAAGACTGCTGCTGGTGCCCCGGAAACAGCTAGCAGAAATCTGAGTTCTGACGCCCCTCGTCCTTAAAGAACTCTAGAGAACTGCGTTCATTCTAGAGAATACTTTTCCACACCACCATCCAGAAACTTATGAATGATATAGCCAAGTGCTGCCTCCCACAAAGCCATGAGACCTATGATCAGCTAGTTGGTTCCAGTTTCTGCATGGTGGCCAACTATAAAGCTGGGGAGGGGCTGGCAAGCCAGGCGTGGGGCGGAACAGAAGCAGAGAGAGTGACAGACACTGAGACTCAGAGTCAGAACCAGTAGGGCCCTGAGGATCAACCACTGCCCAAGGACTTACCTCAGCCTTCAGGGGAACCCTGATCCTTCTCCCCAAGCTGTGCTCATACACGCAAACCAAACTACATCAGTCTTATTACAGAATAATTTATGACAAAAACAACTGGCTGTAGACCACTTGCCCTCCAAAATAATGGCATGATTTATCCAGGTAAATACACATAATATTTCAGTGAGCTTCACATAACGCCAAAAGAAAGGACATTTGGGTGATGTCAAAAGAAAACTAGAGAACCGAGAGGTAAATTTGAGCATTTAAAACAAATTTTTATCCCCATTGTTTGCAAGGAAATCCTTTAGAAGAACTGGGCTCTCTAAATAAAACACACAGAAGATGAAGGAAAAAAGCAAAGGAGCAGTTGCTATGTTCCTCATTCATTGGTGGAAAAAGAGCAGCTCCTACGCAGCTCCTACGTGAGTACCAGCAAGGGCCATTACGTCGTCCGCAGCCACTGGCACTGTAAAGTCAGAGACAAGGTTTGTTTTCAAGAGGGAGTCAACAGCTCACAGTACCAAGGGTCAGAATAAAGGACAATACTTGAATGTGGTTGTTGTGGTTTATCACAGGACACAAGATTTTTCTCTGACTGAGGTATGTCATGAGCGCACCTGGTCAGAAATGGTTGTCCGATTTGGATTCTCAGTGGAGAGAGTGAGGTTCCCCTGGGTGGTAGGAGACAAGAACTAAACTACTTAAACTAATTTGTGACATCTGGTGTGCACTCAATAAACAGATACTGAAAACAAATGAAGAACAAAGTTAGGCAAATGGTATAAGGGGGCCTGGGGGAAAGAGAATGAAGAGGAGAGGCATCGTCTAAGGAGCCAGAGACAGCACACAGGTCCTTGTGGTCATGAGGGCCAATGAAACCTGGGACACGGATGATCAGTGTGCATTTTTCACTTGTTTTCGAGCTGGAATTTAACCCCAAATGTTCAGCAAAGATAAATCTTTATGTTGTTTGGGGGATTCGAGGTACGGAGAAGAGCTCAAGGAATCAAGATAAAGTGATACTGACTATTTCTGCAGGCAGCGGAAGTCACAGGAAAAAGTGATCCAGAGGTAAGAAGCGCCCAGGAGTCCACATGAATGGTGACAAGGGAGCTAGGTCTCTCCCAGTGGGGGAGGTGTCAAGCCTATTAATTGGATATCAGAAATAAATATTTAAGAATGCAGAACTGGAAACTCCCTCTCCTGCCCCCACATTCAGAAAGTCAGACCTCAAGTGCATGAGACAGAGAACACGTGATACAGCAAAGGGCACACACTCGCAGGGCACGGCAGAGCCCAAGGGAAGGAATCACTTTCGCCTTCCCCATCACACCCTCAGCCCCAGCCATTCACTTCCCTGCTCTCTGCCAGTCTGGTGGATGTAAACGGACGCCTTCTCCCTAAGGCCCTGCCCTCTAAATGTCTCCAGGTCTCTGAGGAGGTTAAATGTTCCTACTTTCCCAGAAGGCTCCCTCCTTGCAATTAACTCAGAATAGGAAGCAGGGAAGAGGTTGGAATCCTACTCAAAAGACAGCCAGAGGCCAAAGAAAGCCAGAACCTGTGGCCAATTCAGGGCCTTTCAGGACAAAGGCCTCCTGGATTTCCTAGAATCTCAGCAGGAGCAAGACCAGTTGCCTCCAGCCACTTTCATTGGCTACTTCTTTCCTCAGCCTTCAGCCCCACAAGGGCCCCAGATTCACACATGAATTAGCAAAAACATAAAATTCTTACTTGTCCAAGTCATCTTCGTGAAGAAATTGGCTCTCCATGCAGCTGGACCTGACCCCCCAGCGCCTCTGGAAATTAAGGAGGGGTGTCACAATGGCTGGAGTTCAAGGAGGACCCAGACCTGCTCAAGCCCCTTCAGTACTTTAGAACTGGCTCCAGTTATCCAGAATCAAGGAATGGCAGGCAACCAATATGACTTTCCTGGTGTTTAAAACTCCATTGTAACATTTATCTTCCTTTCTACCAATTGCCCCCCTCATCTATTTTATTCCCTTATTTCAAGGGTCCCCAAAGTCAATTCCACTCGATTCATGTGCCCTGGTTCTTCATTCAAGCCTTACACTATCAAGTCCCCAGCACTGAAGACCCTCCCTTCCATCTCCTCACCGCAGGCCTCTGGGTCTAGGAAGTCCCCCCAAATTAATCCCCTCCCCTTCCTGAAATTTCTTAACTCTCCAGCCCATCAGGACAAAGGAATTTAGAATGTACCAAGTATTCCAAAGACCTGGCTAAGACTCAGCTTGATGGTAATAAAAAGAGAACATATTTGTCTCAAATAAAGCAGAATTTCTCTATCTACATGAGCACCACATTCTTCAAGCAAGTTACTATGGGGAGCCACAATCATCCCAAATGGACTTCTGAGGCTCCAAAATTCCCTTTTGAATTGATTTTCAGAACCAGTTCAGGAGCTGGATAAGAAAGGGAGCCTCATGATGAAGTAGCAAAATCAACTTTTCAGCCCAAACCTCCTTCCACCTTATTCCTCACCCGTGGCTCTTAATGAGAGTTGACCATTTTCAAATATTAACTCACCTTTCAATGAATGGTACGTGATGTCACTTTGAGGTTATTCCAAGACTGAGACATTGACTCTGAGGACATTTTCCTGGCAGGCATATATGAAATTCAGCTGGTTTACTCGTCATACCTAGTGCACTTGACCAAGCTTCTACCAGCCCAGGGAAACAACTCATTACTGCTATACTCATGGGTACTTGATGATAGACCAGTGAAGTCACACACCAAATACAGCCCCTATGCACACATACCCATACATACCACACACCACACATACCACACACATAGAGAAACACACCACTGCACCATACACCATGTACACCCCCACATACACCACACACACACACACACACACACACACACACACACACACACCCCCTGTGCTCTCCTGCAGTGGGAACCTTCACCCAGCCCAGGCCATCCAGTATCTGACTCTCTCACTCGCTTGGTTCCAGATCTTCAGGAATGTAGCACTTCCTCTCCCTACTCTCCTGACTATTCGGCCTGAGTGTTTCATCTAACATTCCCCCTTTGCCCCTTCTGAGATCTCTGTACTACTTCGGACCTAACTTTTTTCTCTTTTAGGTACTCCCCACTACAGGCTATATTTATATCAAATTCTTTCATTTAACTTATTACCAAGCCTGGGCTGTGAGCTCTATGATAGCAGAAACCCTGTCACACTTACCTCTCTGATGCCAGTGCCCTGAATCTGCAGAAGGGCTGCAGCCCCAGGCTACCTGCTTCTGAATTCTTGATGTTCCTCCCATCAAAGGCCTCTACACCTGCCTTTGATATGCAAATTAATTCACCCACTAACACCCAACTCTTCGCCACTTTATTCCCACCCTGAACCTCTGGAACTACCTTACCTTCCTTCTGAAGACCCTCCAGGAAGCTATCAGTTAAACAGAGCAGCACCTGAATCTCATAAGCCAAATGTTCCCATATCTTAACCCATCTTCAGGGCCGTTTCAGGGGAGTCCTATTATGGACTACTTAGGAATTTGAGGCCCAGTGCCAGCCCTCTTCACCATGGAACCCCAAAAAGACTCTCCATTTAAGAATATGCGAGCTCTCTTCCCTGACTCAAGGAATCACCAGGAAGTCATTAAAAACAGTGTGTAGAAGAAAATATGTGAGGAGGCAAAGGAAAAAGAGAAACAAAATCTATGCAAGAAATTTGATGTGAACAAGGCAGAGTCCAGACGAGAGAGCAAGGAGGGGTTGAAAAGAAAGGGACGAACAGGAGTCTGTTCATGAAAGGACATGTGAGCTTGCCACACAGTGTGTGTATTAGAAATCACTTGGACAGCGGGTAGATGGAAGCTGAGACAATCAGAGGAAAAGTCAGTTATGAGGCTGCTTCTTTAGTAGAGATAAGGATCCAGAGCTGAGGGGGAAGCCCTGGAAATGATAAAGGGACAACATGTCAAAAAGAAGAATTGATAGACCCCACGTCCTCATATGGTAGGGGGTCAGGGAGAAGAAAAATGTCAATTACCCTCCAATCTCTATGGAGATTACTGGGTGAACGTTGGTGTTGTTAGAACAGAAAACAGTGGAGGAAGATGGGCAGGTGAAGGGAGAGGTGGGGGAATCTGGATGAGACCAGTTTTCAGCCTGTAGGGTTTGATAGACTTAGACATCCTGTGATTGCTCACCAGCTGGTGAATATTAACGTTCAGGAAAGGGGCTGGAATGAAGATGTGGGAGTTATAAACTTAACTCCAAGAATGAGTCAAACAGGGGAGTATGTAAGAGGAGAGGAGAAAAGGGCTAAGAGTAGAACACTGAAGAATATTGAAGGCGCAGGGAAAGAGGAGTCAAAGAGGGGCAGGAGGGAGCCCAAAAAAGGGAATGGGAGGGGGGGAGGGTGGGAGACAGAGAGAGAATGCATCTCATCATTTCAAAAGCCCAGCGGCTAGCAGTGTCACAGACCCACAGGCTGGCAAGTGGAGGCTGTGTTGGGTGCCCTGGCAATGATTGTTCCTGCCCCACAGACGGAAGTGGGAACATTATGGTGTGGTAAGAACATAAAGTAAAATGAGGGTTTTAAGGGGAAAAAAATGTTTTGTTCCAAAAATCTTGGTTGTAAAAGGATTGGAAAGAAGCTAGACAGGTATAACATAAAGGAAACATTTGTCTGTTTATTTTTAAGATGCTTTGTGATGAAGGAACAAAGCCCAGAGAGGTTCACAATTAACCCAGCAGAAGGTGAGGGGGGCCCATCCAGAGCGCAGGCTGGAGCCTCGCCCTGTCTATCCATCTGAGATTTTCCCATTTAAACTTTTCCCCATTCCCCACCACATAACTCCCACTCTCTAATCACCCATGATCTGGATCCACACTACTTTTCAAATCTGACTTCCTCAGAATCCACTTCTTGCATCCTTCATCAGTCTTATGAATTACTTCCTATGCCTCAACTTCGGTTCTCCTGGATACCTTTCCAGGTCTAGCATGCCTCAGGCCCCAGCTGCTCTCTGAAGCCCCACCCCAACCTCACTCTATTATTCCTTCCACCCTCGCCTCTTGCAGCATCCCAAGAGGCATCAACAACTGAAAAGACAAGTGTCAAATCTCCAGTGTTGACCAAAAAGACATCAAAGCCATCCCTCTGGGTAAGTCTCTTTGTCAACTTCAGGGTCTTAAATTAAGATGCATAGAGCAGCAGGAGGGTGGCATGAAGAAGGACAAAAATAAGGTGAAGGGGATTGAAAGGTACAAACTTGAACTTATATTATCAATAAGTCACAGGAATGTAATGTACAGCAGAGGGAATACAGTCAATAATATCGTAATAACTTCGTGCAATGAGAGAAGGTTACTAGACTTACTATGGTGATCAGTTCATATGGTATATAAATGTCTAATCACCATGTTGTACACCTGAAACTAATATAATATTGTATGTCAACTATATTTTTTTTAATTAAAAAAGAAATCCAGCAGGCTCTCTGGAGCCAGCCTGGGGGCCTCACTCCGAGACATAAACACAGGGAAACAGATACACCCAGATAAGCCCAGACTCCTAAGGGTGTGTGTGTGTGTGTGTTGGGGAGAGGGGAAGGAGGCACATGCTTGCCCAACACAGGGTTTCTAGAGCAGTAAAACTTGCTGCGTGCACCATCCTACCTACCTTCCCATGAGAGAGCAATTGGTTCCCTCAGCAAAGCCACGCCACCTTAGGGGTCTCTGGTACCTGGGCTGGGGGGAAGGGTGGGGCTAGGTTCTCTTGAAAATAAAGCAACTCTTTTGCCTTGAATCAGGATCCAGCCTAGAGAAATTACAGGAGGAAACAAAGAATTTTTAAAGGAATTGCAGAACCAGTACTACACATGATTAATGCTCTAAAAAAACAAGGGTGAAGGTGAGTGTGTCCCAGAGTAAGGCCCTGTGGGCCCCAGTATAAGCAACCCCACCCCTCCCCCAGGGCCATGACCCCACATCTTCCCCACACTGGAGGCCTGGAACTGCCTCAGCTCCTCCCCATGGAAGCTTCCCTCATTTTGTGCCTTCAAATGGCTCTAATTTCTCATCTACATTCAAACTGCATGGTTACCTGGTATCAGATCCCCCTCAGCTCTTACCTCCAGCCTTCTCACCACAGAGCCTGCTTGTTTCTCTTCCTCTCATTCCTGCCCAGGTGGGGGAGAGGGCATGTCCTTCAACACCCCCTGCCTTGCCCCCCACCCCTGAGGGTGCAGTGAGCTTGGAAAGAAGAAGATAGAGTTGAGGAGGATGGAGAGGTGGGTGGTACCTGGCTCCCTTCAAGCCGCATTCATATTCTCTTCCCTCCCACTCTCCCCTCTCCCTCTTCAACTCTCCCTTTCCCTTTGTCTTTCTTCCCACCTTCTTTCCCCATTTTTTCTGTGGCTATCCTAGATGTCCTCCGTGCTCTTAAGTAAAAACTCAACTTGGGCTAAACCTGTAATGAGAAGCTGAGAAATGATGCCAAGGAGCACCAGGTTTTAAGTCTGCAGCCTAAAAACAAACAAACAAAAAGTAGCTATTAAACAGAAAGCATCAAACTTGGAGTATCTTTGTGTTTTCCCTGAGGAGAGGTGGGGTACAAAGCCTGGCCCGGAGTCCACAGGATAAAGGAGGCCCCATGAGACTTCAACAGGCACCCTGGCCTCCACCCTGGAACTGACAAGAGTTTAAAAAGCCAGCCCAACCTCAATCAATCCCGAGAATATCATTCCCTGCCCCATGGAGAAGGAGACTTGCTGGGTGTGAAATGCATGTTCCCACCAAAGAGATTTTTCCTGACCACCTCATGGAAGAAGGGAGGGAGATGCCCTTCCCACCCTCCAAGTCACGTGAGGGGCTGTCAAAATCACTCACAGGCTGGAGGTTAAAACCTTTAAAATGTGGAATCTGCTCAAAAATGGGAAAGAGAGAATAGACAGTGCATACTTGGAAACACTATTTGCAGGAGCTAAAAATCTGCCAGGTCCTGACTAATCAGTAAACTGTTGCTTCCAAAGATAATGTTAACCCACAAGGACCAGGATTTGCCATCATGGAGATAGTGAAGAACTGAATACCCATCCCTAAAGGGGTCTTTGCGTGTCTACTAAAAATTCAGCCCCAATTCTCAAAACAAAGTTCAGAAAAAGCAGAGAAAGAGACAGAGATGAAGATAGAGAATGATCAAGCAAGCATTAGTAAATGTTAACATGTGGGGACTCTAGCTCCCAGTGGATCCACAAAGAGTATTGTCTTTTATGACCTTTTTTTTTTGCAAATATTCTTCTGTAAGTCTGAAGTTATTTCAAAATAAAAAGTAAAAATATTACACAAAATGTATTGAAACAAAAAAAAAGGAAATCAGGAGATTTCAGATGGAAATCCATATTTTTAATTTTCCTTGAAGAACTAGAATGTCTGGCAACAGTCAACTTGAAGGGGGCAGCTGACTGCTACAGGTGGGACAGGCACATTCCAATTTGCTCCAGCCTCACCACTTCCTCCTGACTCCCTAGCCCCAAGGTGGAGGGGCATTTACCATTTATCATTGCATCTGCACTGTTGTCAGCCTTACACCTGGCCTGCCTGGCTCATTTATGTTACTTGTCTAACTATTGTAGGCATTGACATTGGCAACCCCGAACCCTCACCTTTGACTCCACATCCCTGTCTGGACATTGCCAGGTGAAGCAGCAGGGCCGCATGGGATCCAGGAGAACTGCCTAGACCACAAGCAGGAGGAGGGCTGGCTCTTTGTTCTTTGAGGACTTGCTCTGTGGCTCCATGGAGCTTACCACTTCACCTGTGAAACCAGGAAGAGAGTTCTTGTTAAGGTCTAGAAAAAACCTTTCTGAAGTTGCACATAACATATCCTTCTTCCCTCTGCACCCTACCTGATGTTCACTAGCCTTCCAAAATTAAATGTCAAAAGGTACTATGATGGTTTATTTTATGTGTCAACTTGGCAGGGCCACAGTGGTCAAATATTATTTTGGATATTTCCATAAGAGTGTTTTTGGATGAGATTAACACTTAAATTAGTGGGCTTTGAGTAAAGCAGATTACCCTTCATAATATGAGTGGTTCTCATCCAGTCAGGCGAATGACTGAGTAGAACAAAAGACTAACCTCCCTGGAGCAAGAGGGAATTCTGCCAGCAAATGTGTTTCTGCCTTTCGACCTGAAACACAACATCAGCTCTTTCCTAGGTCTTTAGCCTGACAGCTTTCATACTGGACCTGCAGGTTTTAGACTACCCAGGTTCCATAATCATGTAAACCAGTTCCTTAAATAAATAAATATACACACATGCGCGCACACACATGTACACAATTTGTTTTCTCTAGAGAACCCTGATTAGTGCAGATACCGATTAGTTAAGACTTGAGAAACTTACTGTTACAGAGGCCTAATATTTATTACAAACTGAAATTTAATATTCAAGCAGAGAGTGGTGGCTGACAGCACAGCCCCTGGAACCAGAAAGTCTGTGTTGGAAGCCAGCTCTGCCCCTTACTAGCTCTGTGATCATGGGGCCACTTCCTTAGTGTACCTTTGCCTTAGTCTCCTCATCTGTAAAGAGTGAGTATTAATAGTACCTATCTCATTGTGTTCTTATGAGGATTAAATGGTATTAAAAGTTATAGGGCTCAAAGAGCAGTGCTTGGCATATATTACATGCTATATGTTTGTTAAAGTAGAGTTGGAGTTAAAAATTCTATTGCTTTCTCTTCCTACCACCCCCATTTGCCAAGGCAAATGGTCAAGAGCAACAGGGGAGTGTGACAGAGCTCAGGCAAGCCCACAAGAATTTAGCAGAGACAAGCCATGTGAACTACAGCAGTCAGGGTAAGATGGTCCTGTAAACACAGCATATGGCTGTATCTACCCCAAGGGCTCTGGGTCACTTCTTCCCTTCGTGGTCCCTGCTACCCCTCCTACCCCAGGATAGTGTTTCACATACAGGAGGGAACCAAGGAAAAGACACTCAGGACAGGTCAGATGGAGTGGAGTATATCAGTCAGGGTCTTAGCAGAAAATGAATAGCACATTCAGAAGAGATTCTTTAATGAAAGAAATAAGTATATTTATACAAGTTTAAGTAAGGACTAGCAACAGCAGAAAGCTATTCCCATCCCTAAAATGGAAGCAACATGGGAAGGAAATGGTATTCCCTGAGACCAGTTAGGAAAAGGAGCTGTGAAACCAGGGCCACTAGACAGAAGCTACAGTCACAGAAGAACACCGCCATTGCCACACCATGCAGTATTAAATTATCTGTGGCTAAATAACACATTATTCTAAAACCTAGTGGCTTCAAACAGCATAATTTCTTTTTTTATTACTTTATTGTTGTTTATTTACAGTTGTCTGCATTTTCCCCCCACAACTCCCCCCCACCCCAGCCATTCCTACCTCCCTCCCTTGCTTCCACCCTCCCCCTTGGTTATGTCCATGTGTCCTTTATAGTGTTTCCTGAAAACCCTTCCCCTCACTGTCTCCTCCCCCTCCCCTCTGGCTATTGTTAGATTGTTCTTAATTTCAATGTCTCTGGTTGTATTTTGTTTGCTTTTTTCTTTTGTTGATTATGTTCCAGTTAAAGGTGAGATCATATGGTATTTGTCCCTCACTGCCTGGCTTATTTCACTTAGAATAATGCTCTCTAGTTCCATCCATGCTGTTGCAAAGGGTAGGAGCTCCTTCTTTCCCTCTGCTGTGTAGAATTCCATTGTGTAAATGTACCACAGTTTTTTGATCCACTCATTTACTGATGGGCACCTAGGTTGCTTCCAGCACTTGGCTATTGTAAATTGTGCTGCTATGAACATTGGGGTGCATAGGTCCTTTTGGATTGTTGTTTCAGGGCTCTTAGGGTATAATCCCAGCAGCAGAATTGCTGGGTCAAAAGGTAGTCCCCTTTTTAGTTTTCTGAGGAAATTCCATACTGTTTTCCACAGTGGCTGCACCAGTCTGCAATTCCACCAACAGTGCACTAGGGTTTTCTTTTCTCCGCATCCTCTCCAACACTTGTTTGTTGATTTGTTTATAATGGCCATTCTGATCGGTGTGAAGTGGTATCTCATAGTGGTTTTAATTTGCATCTCTCTGATGGCTAGTGATGCTGAGTATCTTTTCATGTCTCTGGGCCCTCTGTATGTACTCCTTGGAGAAGTGTCTGTTCAAGTCTTTTGCCCATTTTTGAATTGGATTTTTTGTCTTCCTGGAGTGCAGTCATATGAGTTCTTTATATATTTTGGAGATCAAACCCTTGTCCGAGGTATCACTGGCAAATATGCAAACAGCATAATTTCTTATCTCACAGTTGCTGTGGGCCAGGAGTCCAGGTACAGCTTAGCTGGGTCCTGCCCTCAGAGTCTCTGACAAGGCTATGAAAGGGTCCATTCCAAGCTCAGTCACATGATTGCTGGCAGGATTCAACTCCTCCAAGACTGCTAGACTGAGAGCCTCCATTTCTCCCTGGCTGCAGGCATGAGCTGCCATCAGTTCCTGGCCATGTGGGCCTCTCCACAGGACAGCTCACACCGTGGCAACTTACTTCACTGAGGCAGGCAAACCGAGGAGATCCAAGGTAGGGGACATGGAGGGAAATAAACAAGACAATAGTCATAGTCCTTTTTAACAAAATTTTTATTGAATTTATTGGGGTGACATTGATTAATAAAATTATATAGGTTTCAAGCGTACAATTCTATAACACATCATCTGTACATTGCATTGTGTGTTCACCACTCAAAGTCAAGTCTGCTTCTATCACCATTTATTCTCCCTTTGCCTTCTTCTACTTGCCCCTTCTGGAAATGGTAAACACCATACTGTTGTTTGTGTCTATGAATTTTTTTGTTTTTGTTTTTGTTTTTTGCTTAATCTCTTCGTCCTTTTCACCCAGACCCCCAACCTCCCTCCCCTCTAACAGCTGTGAGTCTCTTTTCTATATCTTTGAGTCTGTTTCTATTTTTTTGTTTATTTTGATCATTAGATTCTACATATAAGCAAAATCATGTGGTATTTGTCTTTCTCTGTTAGCTTATTTCACTTAGCATAATATTCTCCAGGTCCTTCCAACAGTCATGTTCTTTTATAACCTAATCTCAAAAGTGCCAGACATCCCATCACTGTTGGATTTGCCATTTATTAGAAGAAAATCATTAGGTCCAGCCCATGCGTAGACAGTGGGGAGAATTCAAGGGCAGGAGTGCCAGAAAGTGGGGATCTTTGCAAGCCATGTTAGAAGTCTACCTACCACACATGCCAAAGCAGGAAGGGAGCAGGAGGAACAAATGCCTTGACCAATCTCTCTTCCCATTTTCCGATCGCCCACCAGTGTGCACCACTGGCCAAACTCAACCAGAAGCTAGAGGGTAAGGAAACCCAGTTGACACAGCCCACAAAGGTCATCTTTCCAGACCAGGACAGAGATGGGAGAATAGATCTGAGGCAGGAAGGGGAGGGAAGAAGGATGGGCAGAGAACTACCAGCACATGAGAAAAGACACAGATGGGCAAACCGACAGTCATAATGGAGGTCAGATACCACAGAAGACAAGACATCACAGAGAACAGCCCCTCATCCAAATACAGGGGGCGCATCTCTTTTCTTTAATATATGGACCCAATTCTTTCCCACAACCTATAACTTGGGGTAACATTGGACCTGGGCCCTGTTATAAAGTTATGAAAATTTTCTGTAGAGCAAGTGTCCCTATCTCCACCTCACCCCCATTTATGTCAATACTTGCCTTTTTAATCCCTGAGGCAAAGAGGAAGATTGGGAGAGGAAAGAGAATGAGCAGTGACATTTGGGAAGACCCTGCTTTTGACAGCTCTAATGTTGATATCAAAGTCCTAATTTCCTCTTAGAAAAAACTTGTGCAAATATCATAGTTTGTTTCTGTTGGCTTTTTCAATGTGCTCAGGGAGACGGTGTGGGATCTAGAATCAGAGTTTCTTCTTGTATAGTGTACACACAGACATACACATACACACACACCCTAGAACACTCATGCAGTTAAAACTTCCTCCTGTCCCTCAGCCCTCTCCATCACCTTCAAGGCTCCCAGGCCTGGACCCTCAGGAGGGCAGTCAATTGCCAAGTCCCATCTTTGCATTAATTCAATGCATTCCTCTTCTTCATCTACATTAGATGCCAGATAAAGCTCAAATATCAAACCACACAGTGAGTAAGTGGGGGAGCAATTACTTCAACCCAGGTCCCACACCCCCTGTCTGGAGCAGATCAGCTGCCTGACTGTGATAGTCCTCTTACCTGGAGGTTAAGGATAGGTGAAATGGTCTGAAAGAACTCCTCACACCTGTAATGTCCCACCCCTTTAACTCCTGAGGAGATTAATGCTCTGAACCCAGGTACCCAAAACACCCTCATGTCAAAAAACCCCCAATACCCATCTTTCCCACACCAATCTTCAGGGCAGCCATGAGACAGAGAATCCTGCAGGACCATCCGGGGCTTGGTGAGAACAAATACCACCAAATGGAGAATCACAAATTGGTATTCAGTACCCTATTCTCTACCCATCAGCTTCTCAGCTGGCTCCTGTTACTTTTCAGCCCCCTTGAATTTAGCATTTAGTACAAGCCTGAATTGAACCTATCCAGAAAGATGAACCCTCTCCAAAGTTCAAGAATCCCACACATCTCCACAGAAATGTATTGTCTATGAAATGCTTTGCTATATGTTATCTCACCACTCTCTTGTACATAGGAGCTGTAACTTCTAGATGACAAATGAAAATCCTAAAGTTTAGCAGCATATGACAGTACACTGTCTTATGTATATGATAAGGCCAGGACGCAGAATCCAGGCCTATTGATTCCAAGCTCAGGGGAGGAAGAATTCCCAAGTCAAAGAGAATTATCTGCTTTTCTGGACCATGGGTCAGCTCCCCACTTGAAGGGAAAGCTAAGTTCCAACTTCAGTGAACTATCATCTTCCTTCAACCAGGAGGTCCTCTCAGAAATGTGGAGTGCCATTGGTTGGCCCGAACATAGAGTTTTACAGGGGCCCATGTGGGGCTGGGGAAGTTCCTCCTATGGGGAAGATAACTTCAAGAATAGAGGAGAACTCCAGAGAAGGCACACGTGCTTTCAAAGCCATCTCTTCAAAAGGAGAAAGGAGCCATGAACTCAGTCCCCAAAAGCCCTGAGTGTGGCCTCCCGTGGAATGGGGCTCACTTAGCCTGGAGAAAGCCCTTGCACTGAGCCCTGTGGAGATCTAGGCAAGAGGTGGCAATGTGATCTCCCAAGCCCCCAACCTCCTCCTGGACAGATGTCAGGATTAAGAATCCTATCACTACCTATAATAGATACATTTTAGAATCTCCCCAAACCATACCTGCTCTGCCTCCAGTCCCTGAGATCCCAGATACGTGAACCCAGAGAGCAGGTGGGTGGAGAAGGAAAGAAGGAGGAAAGAGATGGCTGAAAGTCAGTAGGCAAAGGACCTCCCAGCAAAGATGCCACATATCAGCTTGGCCCAGCTCACCTTTGTTGACTTGGAAGATGACAACCTGGGGAAGAAGGGGTGGAAGACATGGAAGTCACACCCCTCCACACTTGTTTCCCATTGGTCCTTGGTATCCTTAAAGGGCCCAGCAGTCCCAGCACTGTATTCTGGACCCTGTGAGGATTCTGTGGTTATACTCACTCCTGACCCTCAAGCATGAGATTTGCAGCTCTCCTTCTTCTGGCCACTCTGGTTGGAGCCTTGGTCTGTGCCCGTGAGTATGGCCCTCCCCTTGTACCCAGCAGTTCCTCAAAGTCTAGGGCAGCCCTAGCTCCTGTCTTTATTCCTCTTCCTCTCCCAGAGCTCTCCTTGCTTCTCCTGTCTCTACAAGTGACTACTCTTTCCAGTTCTCCACTCATGGCCTCTTTACTCCACTGCTCAGGGAACTAGGAACCCCATGGCCCTGCCTGCTTTCTGGTCCATCTCCCCACAGTCCTCCTTTACCCACTATGATTGTCACACTGACCTTCTTGCAGGGGTTCTGGGCCAATGCATATAGTTAGACGGCTTGTCCCTGCACAAGGGTGCCAGCAGGTGGTAGGGGCTGAAATCTAGTCCATGTTCCACTTACCCAGCAGCATACCCTGCCCATGGCTGTCTCTCAGGATGTCTTTTCTAATTGCACAAAAGCATCATTTGGACCAGGACCACCCTGCCATTCCTCAAATTTTGGGACCTTCCTTCTTGCTCTTCCCTCTTTCTGGGATGCTTTGTCTCCCTGTCTCTTTCCCCCAGCCAACTCTGAATGTCACCTGACCAATGCTTTCTCATCTGTGAAATCTCACTTCAGGTATGAATTCTTCAAAAAAAGTCCTCCTCAAAAAAATTTATGAAGGATCAATTAGACCTCATTTGCCCTTATCACACCATCACACTGGAAACTAAATAATTGCGTAATAGAATGTTAACTCTATCAGGCCAGAGTCTTGTCCACTTTTTTCATCATTAAATCCCCTGCACTTAGCAGAGAGCTTTGCATAAATATTGTGTTGACAGAATAAGGGGCATCAGGGCTCAAGTCCAGCCCTATAAACCACTCGCACCATGGCCCCTCCACTGTCATCCTCCACCACCATAGGCCACAGCCAGCTCCCTGACACAGTCTTAGACACCTTCATGAGCCAGAAACAGATAAGGAAGAGGGCAGTTTCCAGAGTAATATTTCACTTCTCTGAGGACAGCCTGCTTCAAAAAAAGACGTAGAAGGAGTTAAACATCTGAAAGAACGCCCCAGTGGACCTACTGGTATGGCAGAAGGACATGTTCAACAAACAGGAAAATGTGTCCCTGTGTCCACAAACGTTCCTGAGAGCTCAGGATTGGGAATGAGAGGGAGAGTGGCCCCAGTATGGACCAGGTTCATTCCTCACTGTCATCTCTCCTCTCAGTTGCAGAAGATACCGCCACTGATTACATTCAAGATGCTACGGCTGAGGATTCTCTGAGCTGTGAGTCCTTCTCTCCCTCTGATCCCTGCCCTGGGAAAGGTTAAACAGCTGGGACGTCAGTGGAGGGTGGAGGAGAAATTCAGGGGGAGGAGATTGGATCCTGCTCTGGGTAGTAATGGGAGGTGAATGGACTGGGATGGGACAAGTATAAGGAAGAAGTATGAGAACCCAGACAGGCGAGCTTTATGGGAGAATGGGAAAAAGGCTTATTGTGAATAGAAGGGAGAAAGAGATAAAGTTAAACAACAAGGGCAATATCGCATGCAGTATTCATATCATTACAAGCAAACACCTTGTGTGACTCCCAGCTCCTTTGCAAGGTTCCTGCTATCTGACCTTAGACCCCATTTCCAACCCTCTTTTCCCTGCCTTTCCTTCACGTACTACCCACATCTGCTAAATTCAATGAACTTCTTTGCATTTCACCTATCTATCCCACAAATGCCTTTCCCTGAGTTCTTACTGACTCCCTGCCCCTAAGGAAGCCCCTTTAGAACATCCTCCCTGTCAAAATCCTTTCTTCAAGACCCAGTTTCTCTCCACCGTGTTCTCTACCATGCCCCATACTCCTGCCCCAATTTCTCTCCAACCCTGCCCATGAGAAGCGCCCAGCCCTGCCCATCTTCTGAAAGGCTCTGTCTTAATCCATTCGGGCTGTTACAACAAATTACCATAGACTGGCTTAAATAACAGAAATGTATTTATCATAGTTCTGGAGGTTACAAGTCTGAGGTCAGGGTGCCAGCACGACCAGGTTCTGGTGGGGACCCTCTTCTGGATTGCAGACTGCCAACTTTTCATTACATCCTCACATGGTGGAAAGAAAGGGAGAGAGAGCTCTCTGTGGTCCCTTCTACAAGAGCTCTAATCTGATTCTTGAGGGTTTCACCTCATGACCTAATTACCTCCTAAAAGCCCCACCTCCTAAACTATCCCATTGGAGGTTTAAGATCTCAACATATAAGTTTATGGGAGACACAAACACTCAGCCCATAATGGGCACATAGTGTGCACAAATCCCATCTCCCATAAGAGGGAGGGTTTATGACATATCACTTCTATATCCTGACACCCAGCAAGTGTTAGGTATCTGAGGCCCTGCCACCCATTCCTAGGGGGAAAAAATACCTGAATTTGCTAAAATCAACAAATGGGTGTATTTGTAGCTGATCTTGAGAGCCCAGCTCCAGCAGAATCTACTTCACTCCAAGAGACAGCTGCAGCAGCCCGGAAGACTTCAGGGGCAGCTCAGACGCCAGCCAGGGTCACCTTACGGAGGCAAGGACAAAATCCCCTGAGTAAGTCTCTGTCTCTATACAAGACAACAAGCGGGAGAAGTCTGTGACAGCAGGTCCACATAATGCCTCTACCCACAAAGACAAGCTCAGAAGAAGCAGACATTCATTCATTCACCTGAACACAAGGCACACATAGGGTGAATACTGCACCCCTACACAGAATCTCTGCAATAGTAGATTTTGCTGCCTGCACTATACACATTTTCTCTCCTGGCCCACCCACTTTCCTATGAGAGAGAAGCTGGGCCTCTCAGCAAAATTGCTCCACATTAGGAATTTATACAGGGATAATGGGGGGAGGGGGTGGTAGTTCTCTTTAAATGAGGCGGTTTTTCTGATGATGTGATTCTTCTGCTCCATAATTAGAATCCATGATAGAGAAAAGTCTCTTGCTAGCAGAAAAGGCCTTTGATGGAGCAGAAAAGAGCGTGGATGAAAGAATTCAAGATGGAAAACAGCTAGTAGAAGGTGAATGCATCCCAAGGCAAAGCCTTGAGGAAATGGGAATATTCACTGCCCACTATCCACATGGCGGGGGGAGGTGGGTAAGATCATGCCCCCACCACCCTACACAGGAGAACTGGAACTGCCCCAGCTCCTTCCCATCGAAGCTTCCCTAATTTTGTGCCTTCAAATGGCTCCAATTTCTCACCCACATTCAAAATGCACAGTTCTCCGATACCAGGTGCCCCTGAGTTCACACCCCCAACCTTCCCAGTGCACAGCCTACTCATTTCTCTCCCTCTCACCCATTCCCAGGTGGGTGAGAGGGCATGTCCTTCAGCCCCCTGTGAATCTAACCTCCCTCCCTCAGACTGTGTCAGGCCCCCCGGGGGTGCAGTGAGCTTAGAAAGAAGAAGATGGAGCTGAGGAGGATGGAAAGGGTGGGTGGGTGTGCCTGGGGACCTTCAAACCTCATCCCCCCATCTCCACTTTCTTCCAGGTGGAGCTGACTTTATACAAAGACTGAGGAAGATTTTTTTGGATCCAAGAAAATTTTGGTTTCTTAGTATCTGAAAAGAATGGGATCTGGGAACTTAATGCCTTAAACATGTGTGTCGCCCAGAGCAATTAAACTGAAAGCATGCAACTGTTGTGTGCCTGCACTCTGTGGGGTGGGCCCCGAGGGGAGAGGGAGAAAAGCCCTGCCTGGAGCCCAAGCCCTGAGCCAGTCACAGCCCGCCTTCAAGACACTGCCCCTAACAAGCCCTTTTAGTCACACTGAGCCACGGACACACATGCTGGGCCTCCTTTTGGTCCAAATGCCTCTCGGTTCTGGCCTGCCTCCTTATTCTTCGCACAGGGTTCCTAGTGACATTTGAGCATTTCCAAAAATTAAATCAACCTCCAAAGAGCCAAGATTTGTCATCCTGAAAATAGTCAAAGCCTGAACCATTGCTACAAAAGCCACTTTCTTGTGCCATTATTAAAAATGCATCCCTCCTGCCTTCCACTCATAATTTCCACACCGGGCCAAAGTGAAGGCTAATTAGATAAGATCAGTAAAATAATGAGCCACTAATTGAATCCATTACAATTATCCATGTAAATAATGAGCCACTAACTGAATCCATTACAGTTATCCATGTGATCATTCTGCATCCCTTCTTTCCCTCTACCTCTGTCTGGGACTACACTTAGCACACAGGTGAGCAGGGAAGGAGCACTCATGACTGTAGAGGGAAACAACCATCACTCTCCCTGAGCCCAGCGCATGGCATCTCTGATCTCTATCACCCCAGAATCATTGATTGTAGACGTCCTTCCTACTACCCCATCTGAGTCACTCCTCTTCTATCCTGGGGTTGAGGGGTATTCAGCCTAGACCCTGTTTTAAAGGAATGAGGAAATACATCTTCCTACTCCTCCCACTGCCGCTACCCATGGTGCATTTTTTAGAACACTGCCCAGGAAACAAAGGGAGACCTTCAGGAGCAGTCCCACTCTGAGCAGTGATTACAATAAATACTGGGTAAACAGGCACTTCACACTGAGTAGACTGCCACCATTTTATGGGTTGAATTATGTCCTCCCAAATGATCTATTGATGTCCTAATCCTGGTACCAAAGAACGTCACCTTATTTGGAAACTGATGTCCTTATAAGAAGAGAGAAATTTCAACACAGAGGCACACAGAGAGAGGATTATATAAAGACACCTAAAGGTAAATGACCATGTGACAATGGAGGCAAGGACTGGAGTGATGCCTTATAAGACAAGGAGTGCCGAGGATTGCCCTCAAACACCAGAAACTAGAAGAACCAGGGAAGTGATTTTCCCTACAGGTTTTAGAAGGAGCATGGCCCTGTTGACACCTTGATTTTGAACTTCTAGCCTCCAGAACTGAGAGACAATAAATTTATGTTGTTTTAAGTCATTCAGTTTATGACAGTTGATTACAGCAGCCCCAGGAAACGAATACACACTACTACTCACATCTTCATCAGCTCATCAGGCTACTGTCTTCCTCTTATAACTGCAAGGTCACACCTGTGACCACCATCACCCATTTCCCCCACCTCCCAGGCCCTGGCAACCACCAATCTACTCTGTCTCCATGAGTTTGAGTTTTCTTAGTTTCCGCATATAAGGGAAGTCATACAACATTTGTCTTTCTCTCTCTCTGGCTTATTTCATTTAGCATAATGTCCTCAAGCTCTATCCACATTGGTGCAAATGACAGGATTTCCTTTTTTCTTATGGCCGAATAATATTCCATTATACCAATATATATGTCGTATAGTTTTTACTACGTAGATCTTTTACTTTCTTGGTTAAATTCTTCCTCAGTATTTTATTCTTTTTGATGTTATTGTAAATGAGATTATCTTCTCAATTTATTTTTCTGATAGTTTGCTCTAAAAGAATTTTTTTAAACTGAGTAGCCTTTTGCACATATTAAAGCTGGAATCTAGAATTTTTTGTTGAAGGGTTAAAAAATTGCAAAAGGCATATATTCACATCTGCCATATAATCGACATGGCTCCCTCCCGCCCCCTTCAGATCTTTGCACAAATGCCCTTTTTGAAAGAGGCCTTTCCTGGCCAGCTATCTAAAATTGCAAGTCTCCTGCATATTCCCTACTTTATTTTTGTCCTTAGCATTTCTTTTTTCCTTCCAACTTTTTTGAGGTCTATGTAATATACAAAAAAAGCACATAGTTAGCATCTACATGGTGGTGTGTTTGGACATATGCATGCACCCGTGATTTGACCATCACCACAGTCAAAGTAATAAACATATCCAAGACCTCCAAAACCTCCTTGCCACCCCTTGCTCTGTGTGTGTGTGTCTGTGGAACACTTAGCATCTTAGCATGAGATCTACCCTCTTAACAAGTGTTTAAGTGCATAAGGCCAGGCTGTTACCTATGGCCACTATGTTGTATGGCAGATCTCTAGAACTAATCTTGTAGCATTTCTCACTGCCTAATATCCTATATAGTTTACTTATTTATCTGTTTTCTTCACTAGAATGTAAGCACCATGAGAGCAGGGATTTCTGTTTCTTTTCACTGATGTATCTCCAGTTCCTAAAACAGTGCCTGGAATCAGTGTTGAATGAATTCACCACTGCTACCCACCTCTCCATTCTCATCCTATGAAATCAATGTTTCCATCTTCTCTAATCTCAGAATGTATTTTTTGCACCTGTGCTACATCTCTACCAGGTAGGTAACTCTTCAGAAGTAAGTCTGCCCTGACTGGTGTGGCTCAGTGGATTGAGCGCCAGCCTGTGAACCAAAGGGTCACTGATTCAATTCCCAGTCAGGGCACATGCCTGGGTTGTGAGCCAGGCCCCCAGTATGGGGCACACAAGAGGCAACCACACATTGATGTTTCTCTCCCTCTCCTTCTCCCACCCTTCCCCTCTGTCTAAAAATAAATAAATGAAATCTAAAAAAAAAAAAAGAAGTCAGTCCATCTCAGTATCCTTATTACTCAATGGATAATAGATGCTTAACAAATGGTCTATGAATTGATATCGAACGATGGAGATTCATGTAGGCACTCTTCACTCAGGCCTGTAATTGCTCAGAAGACTTCTTGCATCCTCCCCACTGACAGAACCCACTCAGGCTCTGCAGATATGTGCCTTCCAGCACCCCAATACATCCCAGGTTCTTCCCCCACAAAGGAGAGAAAACTTTAACATCTCACATTCAAAGCTCAGTGCTTTTGAAGCTGCAATGATCATGACAAAGTCTGATGAAGGGGAAAAAGCTTTCCCAGGTACAGTCAGGGGAAACCCCAAACCCAGTGAAATCCCTTTTATCCCCACAGACAATAGCCACGGTCCAAAGGACCTCGACTGTCTCACAAGAAAAAAGGCCTACACAGCTCCTCCATGTGGTGGAGGGCTGTCCACTCTAACATGCTACTTCTGTTGGGAGTGTGGGGAGCAGAGAGTGGTTTCAGGGGAACAAACCACTCCAGACATATGCAAATACATCTGTGTCCAGATTTAAGGCCCAGCAGAGCTTTCCATCTCCCTTCCCACCCCAAATGCCATGAAATGACATTCAATAATTATTCGATTAAAAAAGGATTATTTCTATGTTTGCAGCTGTTTTCCCAGTTTCTGAGGTTATCTAAGTTTGCTGTTCAGCTATGGATGATATTCTAAATCAGCAATTTTCAACCGGTGTGCTGCAAAAATTTTTTAAACGTGCAATACCTGACTATTTAGTCAGGTGCACTGACCTCTTTACCCTTAGATTGTCAAATTTTAAAATAAATGACAACCTCAACACAACAATAGCCATCCAGTGTGACTGAATCAAAATTATGCCTATTTTTTTGTCAGACAGCAAAAAATATGTTTTTTCGGGTGTTGCTGAATTTTAGTGATTAGCTTATGTGTGCCATGAGCTTACAAAGGTTGAAAATCACTGCTCTAAATAAATCAATACAAATTAATGGAGAAAAACACTCAATAACACAATTCCAAATGTAAGGAGGAGAAAAGATACATCTACCTATGTCTTATCTCTGAAACCACTTGAACTGATTTATCACAAGGAAAATAAATACAGGTATCTAAATTCCATTTTGGATGAAAAAATACTTACAACCCCAAATAACACTTTCCATGAAGAACTTCTGCAACATCCAGTGAAACAAACCAAATAGACAGAGGACGCTGACTCAGTGTCACATGATGACGACAGATCACGGGCAGAGCGGCAAAACACAACTTCTCTGAAGTGCACGCCACCTTCAGAGGAACAAAATCAAAGACACCTGTTTGTACCTAGATCCACCGTACATATAATGACTGCTCCTGGAAAAGGGAACTGAACACAAAGAAAAGAAGAACAGAGTTGAAGACAGTGTTCCTTAAAGATGAAAGAAAATTTTTGCCCTGGCCAGTGTGGCTCAGCTGGTTTGAGCGACATCCCAAAAGGCTGCAGGTTCTGTTCCCGGTCAGAACATGTACCTAGATAGCAGGTTCTAGGCCGATCGATGTTTCTCTCCCTTCCTCTCTCTGTTCCTTCCCCTCTCTCTAAAAGCAATAAGCATGTCCTTGGGTGAGAATTTTTTAAAGAAGGAAAAGAAAAAGAAAAGAAAAGTTGAATTTGCTGGGGCAGGAAGGAATAGGCAGTTGTTTAATAGGTGCGGACTTTCAGTTTTGCACAATGAAAAGGTCCTGGAGGTGGGTTGTGGAACAACATGCATGCACTTAACGCTACTGAGCTGCACACTCAGAAGTGGTTCAGATGGTGAATTCGATGTTATGTGTATTTTACCACAATTAAAAGCTAAAGTTAATAATAATGTGAATCTACATATTGAAAGGAAAAACAGATTTAAAATGACCAATGCTGGCTGGATAAAATTTTTTACCTTCAAAGATAAAGACAGATTGATTAGAAAAGGGGAGAAAGGAATCAAGTACAAACTTCCAGTTGTAAAATAAGTCACGGCATGTAACATACAGCATAGGGACTATAGTTAGTAGTATCACAAAACTATGGATGGTGATACATGGGTACTAAATTTATTGTGATGATCCCTTTGTAAAGTATGTAAATGTTGAATCGCTATGTTGTATACTTGGAATTAATATAATATTGTATTTCAACTATGATTAAAAATAAAATTTTTAAATGAAAATAATCATTGGACATTCAAGCAAAATGATCAGCATACCTACTGAGGAACTGAGGGGGAAATATACATATTTTATATATATAATATATATAATCATATATATAATATATAAATATATATATTTTTATATAAAGAAATATATAATCATATTATATATTTAATATATTTATAATCATATTATATATATATTTTTTTTAAAAATCAGGCTGGCTTCAAACTTTAGCACCAAAAGAGTGGAGAAATCCTTACAAAGTCTTCTGAGAGAAGAAAAATGAGATCCAAGCATTTTGTAATTCCTCAAATTATTCTATAAGGCTAAAGGCAATAGACAAATATTTTTAGATGCAAGAATTCAAGAAATTTCATTCTTATGATCCCTTTAAAAATATATTAAATGATAATCTCTAACCAGCCAAGAGATAAATGGAGAAAATGACATAAAAGGATTA
>VMDR010012366.1:0-26705 GCA_007922815.1 Macrotus californicus | reverse complement strand
TCACTAATCCCATGATATATCCATACTTTAGGCCAGTAAAACATCTTATTCTGTAATGCAAACCAGTTGCTTTATTATGTCAAGGCCATGCTACTATGGAAGTTTCAGTAAAAACATTTCATAAAACAAGACAATATTGTGAGTAGTGAGCTATCAGCTATAGTTTACAAGGACTTTCTTTTGAAGACCCTAATCCTCATTTATTTTATTTTGTGAGGGGTTAGCTCTTGATGGTCCAGTACTATTCTGGGCCTTGTTATCACTATCATTACTAATTATTATTACTATTATTTATCAAATAGAATATATTAGTTACAGACTATATTTTTCCAAACTTTAGTAGGTTACATGATTAATAGTGTGATTCCTGGGGATCACACATTTGGAAGATTCTTAGCCAGGTGATTCTAGTGTGGGGTCTGTCATGAAGTTGCCATGGAATTGTCCACCGGGGCTACAGTCACTGACAACCTGGCTCAGGTAGGGTGCTGGCAGTTGGTGGAATCCTAGTTTCTGCCACTCAGGCTCCTGAAGGGGCTACTAGGCCTTCTCAAACTGTAGTCCCCAAGAGAGCAGCAGGAGGAACAGTGTTTTGTAACCTGTGATCAGAATCCAAACAGGGTAATTCTTAGAGTATTTCAGTGCTTACAGGCAGCCCTGTGAGGAGAAGTGAGCAGGGAAGAATCACTTGGGTCATCTTGGAAGCTAGTGACCATGCAGAGGTTATATTCTATTTTGTTAAATGATTTATAGAGAAACATCCTGAAAGCCTGGGTTTTTAGTTAGCTGACTCAATAGAAGGCAGGCACTACTCAATTTTCATGTACTATATGAGATAGAAAATTGTTATGAAGTCCCTTTTTCTTTGCCTGGATGCTCGTTCTTTCTTCACTGAACAAAGGAATAGATGAATGTCTGACTCAAGGGGGAAATGAGATTCTGCCCCATCAATGCAATAAGACAGCACAGAGGTGACTGCATGGCCCACAGCCACCCTACTGCATTCAAAATTAGTGCTTTCACGTACCAGCTGGGAGACTTGGGCAATTTAACAGCTCTCTGCCTCAGTTTCCTCATCTGCAAAATCATCATAATAAAACCTACATTATAAGATATTTTATAAGATTGAACTATATGACATACGTGGAATGCTCAGAAGAGTGCCTGCCATATAATAAGTGTTCTGTGAATTTTGGCTGTTTTTTCTTACTGAATTGGTGTTAAACTCTGTAACACATTTCTATCATTTTTGGAGGAGCAGGATATATGATATGTCAGAAAATGTATTATCTTGACTCCTCACTGCAAACTTGCAGCATGGGTTACCATTAAGTATTTTCATTTTACACAGAGAGAAGCTGACATGAATCAAGGCAAGGAAACTCACTTAACATCTGACATAAGCATTATTGTTTTTCTCACATTTGGGTTCAGGGATCCTGGCCTGCTGCTATCTCTGCTAGTGTCATGGGCTGTACTTGTGAACAGAACAACCAACGTGCCAGGGACATAGTGGGAGAGGTGGGCATGTAGGATTGTAAGAGCCAGTTATGAGGGGCAGGATGAGCAGACCAATCTGACTCCAGCAGAAAGCTAATCCTCCTTCTTGATTGAACCTTGACCCAGTTGTCCTATCTTCCTCAAGATTGAGGGTCGAACTTCAAAATGGGGTGAAAATGTAACTGCAGAACCAGCTCAGAATGATTCTGTTTTGTTTAACATGATACTGAGTTAGTTGCTTTTCAGAGACCACTGACCAAAACAATGAATCATGCAGCCAGGAAATGTTCAGAGGAGAGTACCTTGACCTCCAGCTGCAGGAGAACAAAATTTTGCCCCTCCTCTGCACAACCAAAGGACCAGGACATAACCACAATTTGAACCCCAGAACCTTTCAGAAGCCAAGGGTCGGCTGTGCAGGAAGATCTGTGTTGACATTTCTTTGACATAAATGCCAAGCTCCAAGTGTCCTCAATTAAAACTTGTCAACCAACATTTTTGCATACCTGTCTCCCAACCCCTTAAAACCCTTAAACGGGTCCAGTGATTGAGATGATTTGAGTCACCATTAAGTTTTCCATCTTCTAAGTTGGTGACTTCTTGATCAATAAACCTTTTCTTACTCCAAACTCTGATGTTTTGTGTTTTGGCCTTTCAAAGCATGGAGCACATGGACCAGGATTTGGCAACAGCCCAAGGCAGGAGATCTATAAGTTCTCCAGAAACTACTCAGTAATTATTTTGAATCATCTTGGTTCCCACTAAGCAAGATTGAAGACATATAGATTGGGGAGGATAATCCTGATGGAGAAGATTCTATCTGCCCATTGAGAGAGAGTTTAAAGCATGTGGGACTCTGCAGTATCATACCATGCAGTGGGGTCTAGGCTAAGTGAGAGCAGTGGAAAAGTAGAACATCAGGGATCAAATGTAATTCATAGAGTCAAGGACTCCAAGTCAGGAACCTGCAGGGTGGCTGAGTACCAGAGAATATCTTCAGGACTATGATCCAGAGATGAGTCCAGACCTTGGAAGAATAAGAGTAGGAATTCAATTCACAGCCCTGGATGGGGTACCAATGGGTATGAGTTTCTGGGAAATAGCAAAATAAATAGGAATAAAGAAGAAAAACCACTCAGGACAAAAAGGAGATCAAGAAAAATGGCCCAATTAAAGAACCAGGAGGGAACTGAGACCTAGGGAAGTTACAGTGATCCCAATTTTAGAGCTGAGGATAGATAGGGTGTGATAGAAATTTGATGCTCAGCCTGAAACTGTTTGCAGAGAACACCTAATATTTATTAAATATTTTTAAAACTGTCACTGCCAGCCCAGCAGTATGTAAAGTATTTTGGCCCCTTTTTAAGCCTCTTAAATGTCTCATGCAAGTAGCAGTCTTCAGCTCAGGCTCACAGTGCAAGGTCTCGTCACCTGGTCCAGGTGTGGCTGAAGCTGTTTGGATGTGGCTCCACAGTTTCCTTTCATTCTGAAGACTATTGACATAGGGGCAACTTATCTGCCCTTTACATACCCACACAAATACAAAACAGTAGGTGAGTCTTAGGATACCTGCATATTTGTGGGTTCCAGTGTAAAATTAAAATGCAAAGCCCTTTATTCAAATATTAAGAATTTTGAGACAGTGAAAGCTGAGAATTAAATAGAAGCCCAGGGCACTTATAATCACATGACCCTTAACATATGCACTGTTCATACCTCCACAAGGGTAGCCCTCTTTCAGTGTGGCAGGTGGGAAAGAAAATGTTACTGAACCCAAGTCATGTTCCTGATGCTTTGAAAGGCTAAACTTCAAAACATCAGCATTCGGGGGAAGGAAATGTTTATTGATCAAGAAATCACCACCTGAGAAGATGAGAGACCTACTGGTGCCTCAGATTTATCTCACTCACTGGACCAGTTCAAGAGTTTTTATGGTTTAGGGAGGACAGATGTGGAAGTGCTGGTGGGCAAGTTTTAATTGGGGGAACTTGGAGCTTGGCCATTTATGGTAAAGGAGCATTAACATGGAATCTCCCTGGACATCTGACCCTTGGATTCTGAAATGTTCCGGTGTTCACATTCTACTTATGCCCCAGTCCTTTTATTCTGTGGGGAAGAAGGTCAAAATTTTTGTTCTGGTGCAGCTGGAGCTCAAATTTCTCTGTGCATGCCCAGGCAGCATGATTCGGAGTTTTGATCTGTGGTCTCTGAAAAGCAAGTCAGTATCTTGTTAAATGGAAAAGGACAATTTTGAGCTGCTTGTGCACTTACAAGAAGAGAAAAGTCACTGGTTTACAGGGATTCCAATACCCAACAGCGACCATGTTGTGAGTCCTTTATTTAGACTCTGAGCTCTGTTCTCTGATCTTAAATTTCTACTCTAAGTCATTCTTCCTTTTCCATAAATGCAACCCATGTTTGAGCAGGTTACAAGGTCTTAGTTTCTGAGATGAGTTTTCTTAATTTTCTCCTATCTATAGAAATTTTGGATTCTAAAATTTACATCTTAGTTTTTACTGACTCTGAAACTTTTAGTCCAAGATAATAGAATTCCATAATTTTTTTTAAAAAATTACTTTACGATAGGGAAAGACACACCTATGAGTGTTTCTGAAGTCAACCTTCCTCTACTTGGGTCCTCATGAGGCTGCAGTGGGGCAATGCCCTTCAGATTCCTGAAAGCCTTGGGACTAAGTGAAGAGAATATGTCCATTCCTTAGGGACTCTTTGTCTTTTATATCAAAGGAGTTGTGAGCCACCAATTTAAATCTATCTGAAGTCCTAATAAATTTTCTCCAGTGGCACCTTAACCTCTTCTCTGACCTGCCCTAAGGCCACACTTTTCTAACTGCTTCCTGGATTTATTTATTTTTCCTGAGGCATGTTTTCAGTAAAGAATAGTTTGCTTGGGGAGAGGCAGGAAAGATAAAAAGTAGTTTTATCAAATTCAGCAGGTCTTGGATCCCTAGATATTTTATTATTTCTTCTAAAAATCTGTTTCCTTTTCTAGATCATCATTTTATCTCTCTGTAACTTATGACATGCCACTAGCTAGAAGGAGCTAGCTGATGCAAACATTCTGCAGAGAAGTGTCCATAGTCAACACCTTCACTTCCTTGGGGGATTTTCTGTTTTCTACCTTATACGAGGTAACACTTTTACTAAAACTTCCCCTTGTATGTGACAAAGTCATCTTTTCCTTTAAGTTCTAGTTAGGATTTTTCTACTCCCCTTTAAGCCTCACCAACAATTTTCTGGGACCTGTCACATTCTGCTAACTGATCCCAGTTCCCTTCTACACCCTCCCATTGCCTCTGCCGAAACTAAACCACCATCTTGGGGTCTTATTACGGAGACATCTTGTTGCTGGTAACAATTTCTGTATCAGTTTGATTTCAATCTAAAAAGTGGAATCACTGTGAGTGACATTGAATAAGAGATTCAATTTAGAAATTAAACCACCTGATTGTGGTTTTTGTTGGAAAATTCTATGCAAATCTTTACCTCTGAGTTTAGTGTTGGGTCTGCGATGGCTACAGGTCACCTAGGCCATGATTTAGGAAAGAGAGGGACATAGATGGAGAGGCAAGGACAACTGGAGGACACAGGGAAAGACAGAAACCATGAAAACAAACTGGACCCCATAAGGAGGAACTGGAACCATGGTCAATGTCAGTGCCACAGTAGATGTGCAGAGGAACTGGTATTTCCTGTCAGAGATGTTCATGCCAGGACTGAGAGGAGCTGAGTGAGGATGGCAGTGGAAGCTGGTGGGCCTGCTCTGAGCTTCAGAGCACCCACACTGACCTATGGAGCCAAATGCAGCTTCTGCTTCATCTCCACCATCCAGACCCCACACCTAAATCCTCGTGCTCACCCTGTGTTTGAATAACATAGGCGAGGGAATTCTAGAAACAGCAATCCAGCTTAGTTCATGGACACAGTACAGAGCCACCAGCGAAGACCTCCAGGAAAATGGGCTGTTCAAAGTGGATCTTTAAACAACTGAAGGACTTGGAAGACAAAGCAGTTATCAAAGTCAAGGACCAGGGTTCCAAAAAAGACCAGGATTCAAGGAAAAGATCAGGGTTCAAGCAAAATGAACTCAGACAGGGTCCCAGGAACTTGATATCCATGGGGTGAAGACAGGTCTGTAAGGAATAGAATACCTACCTTCAGGGATAATGAACCATTTATTGGGTTGGTTAAAAGTCCATTTAGTTTTTTTCATAAAATAAAGACACATTTTTCATTTTCACCAATAACTTTATTGATTTGGATATTTTCAGTATGTCAGCTACCTCGTGAGTGGTATAATGTTGATTGTTCTCAATTAATGTCTCAATTTAACTGTTATTAACTTCTGCTGGTCAACCTGACCATGGACCA
This sequence comes from Macrotus californicus, assembly GCA_007922815.1. Classification (NCBI taxonomy): domain Eukaryota; kingdom Metazoa; phylum Chordata; class Mammalia; order Chiroptera; family Phyllostomidae; genus Macrotus; species Macrotus californicus. The sequence continues at coordinate 20,816 of VMDR010012366.1, read as the reverse complement.
TCATCCAGTGAGAAATCTCCAGCATGAAATTTTGCAAACCACTCTTTACATGTTTGCTCAGTCACAACAACTTCCCAATACCCTGCACAAATTTTTTGTGGCATTTCAGTTGCATTTTTACCTTTCTTGAAATAAGCATATGCTAAAAATGTTGCATATTTTCTTCCACTTTTTTTTTAAATTACTTTATTGTTGTTCAATTACAGTTTGAATTTTTGTTCCACTTTTGATATTAAAATGGCTGCACAAAAATTCACCAATTTTGATTTTTTTTTAATTGTTGTTCAAGTACAGTTGTCTCCATTTTACTTCACAGCAGCCCCCAGCTCCACCCAACTTCGCTCTACCACCTTGAGCCTAATCCCTTTGGTTTTTCCATGTGTCCTTTATACATGTTTCTTGATGAACTCTCCTCTATTATCCCCCATTATCCCTCTCTCCCCTCCCCACTGCATACTGTCAGTTTGTTCTTTATGTCAATGTCTGTGATATATTTTGCTTGCTTGTTTGTTTTGTTGATTAGTTTCCACTTATAGTTAAGATCATATGGTATTTGTATTCCACTGCCTGGCTTATTTCACTTAGCATAATACTCTCCAGTTCCATCCATGCTGTTATAAAGGGTAGGAGCTCCTTTCTCTCTGTTGTGTATTATTCCACTGTGTAAATGTACCATACTATTTTGATCCACTTATTTACTGATAGGCACTTAGGTTGCTTCCACCACTAGGCTATTGCAAGTTGTGCTATGAACACTGGGGTGCATAGGTTCTTTTGAATTGGTGTTTCAGGATTCTTAGGGTATAATTCCAGCAGTAGTATTGCTAGGTCAAAAGACAGTTCAATTTCTAGTTTTTTGAGGAAATTCCATGCTGTTTTCCACACTGACTGCACCAGTCTATTTTCCCACCAACAGTGCACTAGGATTCCCTTTTTTCTGCAATGTCTGTGTACTTGTTGTTTTTTTATTTGTTTATGACTAGCATTCTGACTGGTATGAAGTGGTATCTATTGTGGTTTTAATTTACATCTCTCTGATGGCTAGTGATGCTGAGCATCCCTTCATATGTTTCTGGGCTTTGTGTATGTCTTTCTTGGAGAAGTGACTGTTCAAGTCCCATGCCCATATTTAAATTGTTTTTTTTGTGTTCCTGGAGTAGAGTTGTGTGAGTTCTTTAAATATGTTGGAGATCGAACCATTGTCTGAGGTATCATTGGTAAATATATTTTCCCATATGGTTGATTCCCTTTTCATTTTATTGCTGTTTTCTTTAGCAGTGCAGAAGCTTTGTATTTTGATGAGGTCTCATTTGTTTATTCTTTCCTTTATGTCCCTTGCTCTGGGGAACATACTGGTGAAAATATTGCTGTGTGGAATGTCAGAGATCTTTCTATCTATGTTCTCCTCTAGGACTTTTATGGTATCACAGCTTATATTTAAGTCTTTTATCCACCTTGAATTTATTTGTGTGTATGGTGTAAGTTGGTGATCGAGTTTCATTTTTTTTTTTGCATATAGCTTTCCAGGTATCCCAACACCACTTGATGAAGAGGCTACTTTTACTCCATTTTATGCTTCTTCTCCCTTTGTTAAATATTAATTGACCATAGAGATTTGGGTTTATTTCTGGGACCTATGTTCTGTACCATTGGTCTATATGTTTGTCCTAATGCCAGTACCAGGCTGTTTTAATTATAGTGACCTTGTATTACAATTTGATATCAGGTATTGTGATCCCTCTTACTTTGTTATTCTTTCTCAAAATTGCTGCAGCTCTTCGGGGTCATTTATGGTTCCATAAATTTTTTGAAATGTTTGTTCTGTATCTGTGAAATATGTCATTGGTACTTTAATGGGGATTGCATTAAAACTATAAATAGCTTTGGGTAGTATGGCCATTTTGATGATGTTAATTCTTTCTATCCATGAGCATGGTGCATGCTTCCATTTGTTTGTGTCTTCCTTAATTTCTCTCTTCAGTGTTGTATAGTTTTCTGAGTACAGGTCTTTTACCTCCTTGGTTAGGTTGATTCCTAGGTACTTTGTTTTTCTTATTGATCTATCAAATGGGATTTTTTTCCTGATTTCTGTTTCTGAGGTTTCATTGTTGGTGTACAAAAATGCCTTTGATTTCTGAATATTGACTTTGTATCCCACTAATTTGCAAAATTCACTTATTAGGTTAAATAGTTTATTGGTGGAGTCTATAGGATTTCCTGTGTACACTATCATGTCATCTACAAACAATGACAGTTTTGCTTCCTCCTTTCCAATTTGGATGCCTTTTATTTGTTTTTCTTGTCTATTGCTATGGCTAGGACTTCCAATAGTATGATGAATAGGAGTGGCAAAAGCTGACATCCTTGTCTTGTTCCTGATATTAATGGGAAAGCTTTGTTTTTTCCCCATCGAGTATAATGTAGGCCTTTCTCATATATGGCCTTTATTATATGGAGGAATTCTCCCTCTATTCCCACTTTTTGTGTGTTTTCATAATAAATCAGTGTGGTACCTTATCAAATGCTTTTCCCTCATCTATTGATATTATCATGTGATTTTTGACCATGTTTTTGTGATACATTATGTTTATTGCTTTGCTATATTGAACCATCCTTGCATCCTTTGGATGAATCCTATTTGATCATGGTGTATGATCTTTTTAATGTATTGCTGGATGCGATTTGCCAATATTTTGTTGAAGATTTTAGCTTCTATGTTCATCAATGATATTGGCCTGAAGTTTTCTTTCTTTGTTGTGTCTTTACCTGGTTTTGGGATTAGGATGATGCTGGCTTCATAAAAAGAGATTGGGAGCCTTCTGTCTTCTTGGATTTTTTTGAAAAGTCTGTGAAGGATAGGGGTTAGCTCTTCCTTAAATGTTTTGTAAAATTCTCCTGTGAAACCATCTGGTCCAGGGCTTTTGTTTGCCGGGGTTTTTTTTTTTATTACTGCTTCAATTTCATCAGCTGTTATTTGTCTGTTTAGACTTTCTTCTTCATTCAGTTTTGGATGATTATATTTTTCTAGAAATTTGTCAATTTCATGTAGGTTTTCAAATTTCTTGGTATATACTTGTTCATAATAATTTATCATCTTGGTTGTTTATTTGAAATGTTTCTATCTTTTTTAGGTAGGCCTGTATTGTTATGAACTTCCATCTCAGGACTGCCTTTGCTGTGTTCTATTTATTTTGGATAGTTATGAGTTTGTTTTCATTTGTTTCCAGAAACTTATTGATTTCTTCCTTGATCTCATTCTTGACCCATTCATTGTTTAATTGAGTGCCATTCAATCTCCATGAGTTTGAGTAGTTTTTAGTTTTTTCTTTGAGGTTGGTTTCTAGACTCAGTCCCTTGTGGTCAGAGAAAATGCTTGTTATGATTTCAATTTTCTTGAATTTATTGAGGCTTGTTTTGTGTCCTATCATGTGGTCTATCTTTGAAAATGTCCCATGTGCATTTGAAAAGAATGTGTATTTTGCTTCTTTGGGATGAAAGGCTGTATGTGTGTGTGTGTGTGTGTGTGTGTGTGTATATATATATATATAATCAGTTAAGTCTATTTGATCTAGGACATTGTTCAATGCCGCAATGTCTTTGTTGATATTTTGTATGGAAGATCAATCCATTTTTGAGAGTGGGGTGTTGAAATCTCCTACTATAACTGTGTTGCTGTCAATTTCTTTCTTGAAGCCCTCTAAGATTTTCCTTATGTATTTAGGTGCTGCTATGTTGGGTGCATATATATTTATAATGCTATGTCTTCTTGATGGATTTTTCTTTTATTATTATGAATTGTCTTTTTGAGTCTTTTTTATGGCTTTTGTTTTGAAGTCTATTTTGTCTGATGTAAGTATTGCTGCCTTGGCTTTCTATTTTCCTGTCCATTTGCTTGGAAAATTTTTTTTCCAATGCCTCACTTACAGTCTGTGTAGGTCTTTTGTTCTGAGGTGGCTCTATGTTAGGCAACATATGCACAGGTTATGTTTTCTTATCCATTCAGCTATTCTGTGTCTTTTGATTGGGGCATTTAATCCAATAACATTGATAATGATTATTGATAGGTACTTATTCATTGCTATTTTGTTTCCTTCATACCTGTGTTCCTCTCTCTCTCTCACTCTTTTTCTTCCTTTTCTTAAAACAGACCCTTTAGCATTTCTTGCAGGGCTGCTTTGGTGAAGGTGTATCCTGTGAGGCTTCTTTTGTCTGGGAAACTCCTTATTTGTCCTTCCATTGTAATTGAGAGCCTTGCTGGATGGAGTAGTCTTAGTTGCAGGCCTATGTTTTTCATTACTTGGAATGTTCCTTGTTAATCCCTTCTGGCTTGGAGCGCTTCTATTGAGAAGTCAACTGCTAGCCTTATCAGGGCTCCCTTGCATTTTGCTTTCTCTTTCTCCCTTGCTGCCTTTATGATTCTATCTTTGTCTTGGAATTTTCCCATTTAATTATGATGCATCTTGAGTGGGCCTTTTTGGGTTCCTCTTGATGGGACTCTGTGTTTCCTGGACTTGTGTGACTTTTTCTCTCATCAAATTAGGGAACTTTCACAGTATTACTTTTTCATACAGGTTTTATATCCCTTGCTCTTCATCCTCTTCTGGTATCCCTGTTATAATGATATTTTTATGTTTCACGTTGCCCTGCAGATCCTATTAACACCTCTTCATTGTTTCTGAGTCTCTTTTGCTTTTCTTACTTTTACTGGGATTTCTTTTCTTTGTTGTCCTCTAGCTCACTCATTCAATCCTCTGCTTCATCTAGCCTGCTTTTGATCCTTCTACTGTGTTTCTCAATTCAGAAATTGTATTCTTCATTTCCTCTTGGCCTTTGCTGATAGTTTCTATTTCTTTTTTCATATTGATACAGTTTGCAGTGAGTTCATTGTAGTTTCCCTGTAGTTTTTGGCAATTCTCATGGAGCTCATTGAGCTTCCTTATAACCATTCCTTTTAACTCAATATCTGATAGTTGAGTTGCTTCTATTTCATTTAGCATTCTTTCTGAGGCTTCCTCCTTTCCTTTCATTTGTGGTTTATTTTTGTCATTCTGTTGTTTGTGAGACTCTACTTGTTAGCCTATGCTTTTTAAATTGATCTGTTCTGTCTCCCTGAGTTTGTGTTGTGAACTTATATGGTAGGATACCTGTGAGATTCAGTGGTTCAGTTTCCTTGATTGTCTAAACTTGCTTCTCTTGGGCTGTCACGTATGTTGGCTCTCTGGATGTCTCTGGGTTTTGATTGTTGTTGGGTCTTTCTTTGGTGGGTTCTTCCCTTCAGCTGGTTAGCTGAATGTCACTCCACATCTTTTGTGTTGTTGTGCATGTGTGACAGGTTTTGTCAAAGCTGGTTCTTCTGTCTGTCTGAATTTTGAGGCTTCTCCCTCGCTATTGTTCAGATGTTTGTTCTGGGTAATTTCTCCACAGTTTAGTTGTACTTCCAGATTGGTCCTGGGTGGAGGTTAGTGTAGCTTCCCCTCACTCCTTCATCATCTGTCTTTATTATGTATTGGTGGTTCCTTTGTTGGTGGGTTCTCTCTTCCAGCAGGTATACTGGTGTTCACAGCCACCACTTACTCTTTTATGTGATTAGTTGGGAAGGCAAAATGGACTAAGACAGTAGGAGTATATTCTATGGGATTTAAAGTACCAACACGTGAAGTAGCGATAGGAGATCTTTTGGATAAGTATAGTGTTAACCATGATATTTCACGCACCTAGCCACTTTTTAGAATGGGTGGAAAAGAGATACAAATTTTGTTAGAGGGAGTCAGGATTGTGAGCTGAATTTAGGGAACAGAGTGCTTGTGGGAGGTCATATTATGAGATATATTGAGAGTAAAGGACAGAAAATACACATAGTGTGTGAGAGAAGAGAGTTAACCACAACAGTAATAGTTCCGGAAGACCATGAAATGGGCTAAGATCCAGGAGGGGTGTTGTGTAGTATTTACTACTGTATGGAACAAAAATTATGTACAATAATACTGGAACAACAATCATTTGACAGAATCTATATGAGCTGAGTAAGAAGAATAGGAAGTACAGGACCTAGAGTAGTGTGCTGATGGAACACAAGTGAAGTGAAAGAAAGGAAATTAAAAGTTCACTATGCAAAAGAGAACAAAGAAAACCAGTCAAACATTGCAAGTAAATGAACAAGTAAAATAAACAAAACTAAACAGAAAAGGAGAAATAATAAAAATACTAATAATATAAAAGAAGTACAAATAGTGAAACAATAATGATAACACAAATAAACAATATCTTGCATGTTCTCTGGAATAGCAAAGTGAAATTTGTCTGTTTCTCAATCATTGGGATTAGCCTTGTGATCCCTCTCTGGGTCTGACTGTGGTTCTTTCACAGCTTCAGGTCTTATTGTCTCACTTCGGGAAAAAATAAAAAATACATATTTAAAAAATCCCCTGCTGACTTTAAACCAGCCAAGTGAGTTCTGCAGGTCTTCCTTGCTGAAGCAGGCTGAAGGGGGTTCGGTTTCACTTTTCTCCCTATGGTTTTGCAAGGATGGTGGCCAGGTCTGGGCCACGCAGTCTTCACAGTTGCTCAATCTCCAGCTCAGTTTCTCAGTTCACTGGCATGTCCCCAGTGCCCTTCTGCAGCAGTCTGGCACCTGCAATCTACCAGTTGTACTGTCCTTTAGGTGCACCAATTAGGAGCCACTTATATACCACCTTCTCACTCTTTGCTCTCCTAGGTGCTAGGCACTCTCAATGTCTCTTCAGGGCAGTTCAACTCCCCTGCTGAATTAAATCTTTTTGGGCACTGCTAACTCCCTGAGCCCTGCTGCTCCCCCATGTGAGGGGCACCTCCTCTTTCCTCTTAGTGAGCTTGTCTAGCCAAATGGGGCAGGGGCACCTCAGTGGCTGTGGCAGGGGGGACTGGAGTGCAGCCATGGTTGGGGGGGCAGGAGTGTGGCCCTGGTCTGTATAGGGAACCTATCAATGCCTGATGTGATCTTTTGGCTCAGCTCTGGTTCTGAACACAGACAGACACAGGTGGTGTGCAGAGAACATCTGTGAATAGGTCTCCCATGGGGAATCAGACATGCGTTGTACCTAGGCCACATTGAGACTTGCTTTTGCTAAAAACTCCCTCACCCTGAATTGAGGCAACAAATGTTTACTGTATATCTTTAAAGTAACTTCCTAAAATCTATGCTAAACCTCTCAAGTTTGGGTGTAACCAGTTCAATCTCTTTTCCCTTTACATTTGCAAATGACCTTTATCTTAAAGGGATTAGCAACATTCTTTCTTTTGTTAAGGTAACCACCTAATGGGAACCTGTGCATAGTTAATGAGAACCATCCTGGATGTAATGTATCTAGAGTGTCAATAAAAGCCTGTCCAGGCGAGGGGTTTAGGCCCTCTCTCTCTCTCTCTCTGAGAGAGAGTAGCCACGCAGGCCGGCTCTCTCTCACACTCTCTGGCCTGCTCTGGGCCTCTCTCACACACTCACCCTCTTTCTGGCCCTCTCTCACCCTCACCCTCCCTCTCTCCCTCACTCTTCATCTCTCCTACAGGCCCTCTTTGTCTTACTGAGAGAGCGGCCAAGCTAGCACTCTCTCACTTAGAGTGGCTCAACATCCCCTTTTCTCCACCGGATTCCTTTAGTCCATGTGAATTTGTTCACCACTTGTCCGGGGATATAGGATGAGCATTCCACAACAACACGTGATCTGGCTGGACAGGACCGTTACAGGCCTGGGCATCAGGGCCAGGTGCATGCCCGGAGATTGAGGCAGCAGAGATGGGCACACGGCCACTGCAGTGACAGGGTGTGGTGGGGGGGGGTGTGGGCACACACCTGGGGCTGCTGAGGCAGTGGCATGCAGTGACCACCAATGTGGTGGCGGGGGTGTGGCCAAGGCTATAGCTGCAGTGGCTCTGGGGGCTCAGCAGGGCAGCAGGTGCAGCTGCTGCAGGTGAGTTTCCTAATCAGCCACTGAGAGCCTCTTTTTCAAACTAAATCCTCCTGTTCAAGCCTGCTGCTCCCAACAAGCATCCAGACTCTCACACAGCCCAACTATCCAACTAGACCAGAGACTATGTGGGTTAGGGTCCATCACAGCCCAACTCTTCTCCCTTCTCCATGCACCACCCAGCTCCCCAATTTCTCTGGTAATCACCCAGCTGGCATCCACAGTCTCAGTGGGTGAACACCACCCCTGTCCATCTGCCACTTCATCTTATTCCCCCCAGTGACTTCAAGCATCCAGGTTCATCCTGGTGCTGCTCTAACCTCCCTCTTTGTCAGGGGAGGGAGCCATTGACCTGGCTCTCTTCCAAGACTTCTGTGGCATGCCTGGCAGGTACATGGCATTGGGCTGCAGCAGCCCTGGACCCTGCACTGGTCCCAGGGAGCTTACTGTTCCAAAGCCATCTCCTTACCGTCTGTTTTTCAATGTCCTTTACAATTTTGACCTCCAACCTTCACATATGCTTGGATACCACTGGCTGTTCACTCTGTTCCCTAGAAGATTGGCCAGGTGTTCCACCTATGAAGTGGACTCCCCTCCCACCTTCCTCGCTACCATCTTCGGATTCAGAGTATGATTTTTTTAATGCATTGCTGGATGCAGTTTACCAATATGTTGTTGAGGATTTTACCTTCTATATTCATCAGCGATATTGGCCTGTAGTTTTCTTTCTTTGTTGTGTCTTTATCTGGTTTTGGAATTGGGATGATGATGGCTTTGTACAAAGAGTATGGGAGTCTCCTTTCTTCTTAGATTTTGTAATAATCTGAGAAGTGTAGAGTTTAACTCTTTCTTAAGTTATTTGTAAAATTCTCCTGTGAAATCATCTGGTCCAGTGCTTTTGTGTGCCAGGAGTTTTTTGATTACTGCTTTGATTTTACTTGCTGTTATAGGTCTGTTCAGGTGCTGTGCTTCTTCATTCAGTTTTGGAAGATTATAATTTTCTAGAAATTTGTCCATTTCATCTTGGTTTTCAAGTGTCTTGGCTTATACTTGTTCACAGTAATTTCTTACAATCCTTTGTATTTCTGTGATATCAGTTGTAATCTCTCCTCTTTCATTTCTGATTGTGTTTATTTGTGTCCCCTCTCTTTTTTTCTTGATAAGCCTGCTTAAAGGCTTGTCGATTTTATTTATCTTTTCAAAGAACCAGCTCCTGGATTTATTGATCCTTAGAATTGTCCTTTTAGTTTCTGTGTCATTTAATTCTGCTCTGATCTTGGTTATTTCTTTCCTTCTACTTGCTCTGGGCTTTGTTTGCTGTTGTTCCTCCAGTTCTTTAGGTACAGGGTTAGGTTATTTGTTTGAAATGCTTCTATGTTTTTTAGGTAGGCCTGTATTGCTATGAACCTCCCTCTCAGGACTGTCTTTCTGTGTCCCATAAGTTTTGGAATGCTGTGTGTGCATTTTTCTTTGTTTCCAGAAACTTTGATTTCTTCCTTGATCACATTGTTAACCCATTTATGTTTAATTGCACGCTATTCAGTCTCCACAAATTGGGATGTGTTTAAATTTTTTCCTTGAAGTTGGTTTCTAGTTTCAGGGCCTTGTGGCTAGAGAAAATGCTTGATATGATTTCTGTTTTTTGAATTTGTTGAGGCTTTTTTGGGGTCCTATTATGTGGCCTGTGTTTGAAAACGTTCCATGTGTATTTGAAAAAAATGTGATGTGTATTTTGCTTCCTTGGGATGAAAAGTTCTATATATATCTGTAAAGTCCATTTGATCTAGGGTATTTTTCAATTCTTACCTTCAGTATTACGAAGTGTCCTTCAGTGTCTTTTTTATGGCTTTTGTTTTGAGTCTATATTATCTGAATAAGTATTGCTACCACAGGTTTTTTTTTTCTGTCCATTTGCTTGGAATATTATTTTCTAACCCTTCACTTTCAGTCTGTGTAGGTCTTTTCTTCTGAGGTGGGTCTCTTGGAGTCAGCATATGTGTGGGTCATGTTTTCTTATCCATTCAGCTACCCTATGTCTTTTGATTGGAGCATTTAATTGATTAACATTTAATGTTATTATTTATAGGTACTTATACATTTTTCCCTTTTGTACCTGTGTTCCTCTCTTTCTCACTCTTTTCCTTTGTCTTCTTATAGCAGTCTCTTTACAATACCTTGCAGTACTGGTTGGTTGGAGGTGTATTCTTCCAGCTTTCATTTGTCTGGGAAATTCCTTATAAGGCCCTCCATTTTAACTGAGAGCCTCGCTGATTAGAGGAGTGTTGCTTGCAGGCCTTTACTTTTCATTACTTAGAGTATTTCTTGCCATTTTCTCTGGCTTGGAGTGTTTCTGTTGAGAAATCAGCTGCTAGCCTGATCAGAGTCCTTTGTATGTTACTTCCTGTTTTACGCTTACTGCTTTTAAGATTCTCTCTTTGTCTTTAAAACTTGGTGTGTTTTTTTAAAGATTTTATTATTTTATTGTTGTTCAATTAAAGTTGTCTGAATTTTCCCCCCACCAGCAGAGAGAAAAAAGGAGTTACTACCCTTTGCAACAGCATGGATGGAACTAGAGTGCATTATGCTAAGTGAAATAAGCCAGGCAGTGAGGGACAAATACCATAAAACTTGGCTTTTTAATTATAATGTGCCTTGGAGTAGGCTTCTTTGGGTTCATCTTGATTGGGACCCTCTGTGTTTCCTGAACTTGCATGGTTTTTCCCCTCTCCAAGTTTGGGAAGACTTCTGTCATTATTTTTTCATACACAGTTTTTATCCCTTGCTCTTTTTCTTCTCCTTCTGGTATTCCTATGATTTGAATGTTATATTTCATGTTGTCCTGCAGTTCCCTTAAGTTGTTTTCATATTTTTTGAGTCTTTTTGCATGGGTCTGTTCTACTTGGGTATTTATTTCTACTTTGTCCTCCAGCTCACTTATTTGGTCCTCTGCTTCATCCAGACTGCTTGTAATTACTTCTAGTGTTTTGTTTTGTTTTGTTTTTTATTTTAGAAATTGCATTCTTCATTTCTTCCTGGTTCTTGTTTATAGTTTCTATTTCCTTTTTCATACTGTTGTAGTTCTCACTCAGTTATTTGTGTTGTCTGTGAGTTCCTTGAGCATCCTTATAATCATCCTTTTGAATTCTATACCTGATAATTTACTTGCCTCCATTTCATAGCTCTTTTAGTGGAGAGTCTTCTATTCCTTTTGATTGCAGGTTCTTTCTTTGTCTTCCCATTTTAGGTAACTCTCTTTGTGTGTTTCTGTGATTTCAAAGGTGTCTTTGTAGGGTGAACTTCTATAGTAGGACTTCTGGGGGACTCAGAAAGATGGTCTCTTTGATCTCCTTGTCTGGATGCTCTAGGGTTGCCCTTTTTATTTCCATTTGAGTGGACCCATTGGTGGGTTCTCTCCTCTAGCAGGTTTACTGGTATTCACAACTCCCAACTTATCCTGTATGTGACCTGGGGCAAGGTGAACACAGAGTAGGTTATGACAGTAGGAAAGTTTCTATGGGATTTAAAGTACCAACAAATGGAGAACAGATTAGAAATTCTTTGAGGAAGTATAGCAATAACTGTGATATTTCATCCAACTAGTCACTTTTTTTTTAAAGGAGAAAAAGAGATAAGATTTTTGTTAGAGGGAAAAAAAGAATGTGAGCTGACTATAGAAAGTGGAGGGCTTATGATAGGTTAGATCATAGATATAGTGAGGGTAAAGGATAGAAACTTGGTGTAGTGTGTGAGACAATGAAGTTAACCACAATAGTAATAAAGCTCAGGAAGGTAATAAATGGTGCAAGACCAGGGAATGCTGCTGTGTGAGAATGAAAACAGCAATAATATGAAAAGAAATATATGATCTGAATAAAAAGAATAAAAAGTAAAAGGCCAAGAGCAGTGTGTTACAGGAATACAAGTGAAGTGAAGGAAGAGAAATTAAAATGCAATATGAAAGCGATATCAAAGAAAACCAGCCAAACAATGAAATCAAAGAAAACTACATGGAAGTAAGAGAAATTAAAAATTAAAATAGTAATTATAAAAATAATAACAAAAATAAAAATAAAAAGTAAGAAATGTAATGCTAGTTCTGTAGGATAGTGAAGTGAATTTTGTCTCAATTGTTGGTGTTAGCCTTCTGATCTCTCTCTGGATCTGTCTTTGATTTTTGCACAGCTCCAGATCTTATTGTCTTACACTTGAAAGAAAAGAGAGCGAAAAGAAAAAAACAAAAACAAAAACAAAAAAAAACACCAATGCCTCCTGCTAACTTTAAACCCACCAAAGGAGTTTTGTGGGTTTTTCTCGATTTTGCAGGCAGAGTGGGGCTAGGCTCTGTTATTTTTTCTTTCCTGTCATTCTGCGCTGGGGGCTCACTCTTGGTTACAATATTCACAGGTGTCCAACCTCCAGACCAAGCCCTCCAAGGTCTGTGCAACCCCCATTGTCCATGTGCACCAGGCCAGCACCTTTAATCCACCTGGATGTGCCGTTTTTTGATTAGTCCATGAGGTTCATTGAGTAGGAGCAACTTGCACCCCTCTTCCCGCTTTGCTGGTCTGGATGCATCACACTTGCAAAGTCCCTTCAGGGCATTTTAGTTCCCCTAATAAATTCTGTCTGGGGATTGCTACCCTTCTGAGACCCTGCTGCCCCACTTTGATCAGTCTGTGAGGCACCCTGATTTGGAGAAAATCATGCCCCTCCTCCTCCTTTTTCCCAGGCTGGGCTGCAGCATGAGAGTTCCTTAAACAGTGGTGAGAGACTTTTTTTGAGTAAATTCCTCTCACTTGCACCCGCCATTGTTGACAAACACCTGGCTTTTCAAACAGCCCAATTCTCTGACCAGTCCGGAGACTATCTGGGTCAGGCTCCACCATGGCCCAACTCCAGGTGTCATCTGGCTCCCCAATTTCTCTGGTACTGTCCCAGTGACCACAGTCCCAGCAAGGAAACACCACCTCTGTGCATCTCCCACTGTGTCTTTATTCTCCCCAATGACTTCAAGCATCCAAGTCTCTCCTGGTACAAGACTGCGTTCCCTGCTCTGGGAGGGGAGGGAGCTGTGAAATTACAATCACTGATCTGGCTGTCTTCCAAAGCTCCTGTAAGAGCCTCCAACCTCAATGCCAGGCTCCAGGCTAGGGACCACAGCAGCCTTGGTCCCCACACAGGTCCCAGGGACTTTATTGTCTCTACATCATCTCCTTACCATCTGTTTTTCAGTGTTCTCTGCAGTCTTCGGCTTCCAAACTTCATATAAGCTGGGATTCCCTTGGTTGTTCACTCTGTTGTTCAGAAGATCAGCTAGGTGTCCCAGTTGGGTTCATGAGCAGGTGGGTTCCACTCCCACCTACCTCACCACCATCTTCAGATCTGTTTTTTAAATGCACACTGATATGACAGATGTTCCAATACAATATAAAGAATTATTTCAAATGAAGTTAAGACAGCTAAGTGCTACTATAGCCATCTTACAAAAAAAAAACACAACAAAAAACAAAAAAACAAACTTTTGGGGCAGCCCAATAGATTGAGCAAAATGTATAAGAGAATGGCAGAATTTGAAGCACAGATTCAACCTTGATTGTTTGAGGTTGAATTTTGTATATAAGAAAAACTCTCAGACAGAGAAGGACTGCTCAAATCCACCTGACAGGCCCTTGCAGAAGGTGTGACTGGGATAAAGCCCAGGGAAACTTGTTCATCAGCCCAGAAAAATTAAAAATTAAAAACTTCACACTGAGACATCAGAGGGAGACTTTGATATTGTCTGGGAAAGGGTGAGAAAACTGTAGCTGAAGCAAAGTTTTAATGGAATGTTCCAAAGTCTCCTTAATAAAGATTATCTCCCAGAAACTGCTTAAATGTTTCTAGTCACATTTAATAGAAAAAAAAATCATAGAGATCATTTATTTCTGATAAAATGTGTTACATCTAATGCTGACCACAACCTTCATATTAAACTTTTTCATCTTATTTCTCCTGGCTTCCCCTACCCTCTCCCAGTTCCTTTACTTATAAAATAAGACAGATTTCCCCTGTCTTGGGAGCATAGCAAGTTATAGAGGGAGAAATTTTTCTTACTTGTGTGATTCATAACTCCTAATGGGCAGTCCAGCTGAATTATGTTTCCATGTGGTTGAAGAAAGAAATGATTGATAGTCTCTGAGGATGATAAAGGCATATTCCAGGCAACCACAAACATAAGAACACATACAGTTTCATTTGGCAATTTGCGTTTGCTTCTGAAGATCCAAAGTGCTGCTAATTTCCTAGTATAGAAGACAGTTCAGGGACAGGAACTCTGCCCATCTCCTCCCAATGCCCAGACTCTGCACAACTGAAAATCTTTCCAATTCTCAGTTGAGAAGGCCAAAAGTCCCTGTGGTTACAAAAGCAAGTGGTTTTGGGATACTCTCTGGCAAATACAGAAATGAACCCTCCAGTCACGTCATCACAGTTATGTGGAACCCTATTACAGGTGTGTCCAAGTGCAGCTTCTGAAGCTCTTTCCCAGAAACGTTTGCAGAGAAAGATGCCCTTTGCACAGTCTCACAGTTTGGGGCAAGAAGGGAGATATGCTGACCCCCCCTCAGTGTCTTTCCTCTCCCTGTTTGACAAATTCAAGTTCCCAATTAGGAGCTCCTTGTTTCCAAGTTTCAGTCACATCTGCAGGCTTGTGCAAGAGTTAATCTCCACCATATCCCTTCGCAAGTGCTCCTCATTGAGTGTGCTACCAGATCACAGTATCTAATGAACCCACACACCTTTACCTATGGATTGTGCTCTGGCTGGTAAATAAATCACACTTGCCTTATTTAATTCTGTCTGCAAGACTGTGCTTAAGACTTTCTTCCCTGGTGAAACGTGAATTAATGGCTGACATCCAACTATCCAGTAAGTTCAGAATCTCCATTCTCCCCATTAAAGCCTTTGTAGCCTGAGTTTCTCTGTCTCTTAACATGTGTGTACATGTATACATGTGTTCATGCATGTGTGCATGTGTGTGTGGGGCCACTGTTCAGCTGTATTAAATGTTTATGGATGATATAAAGCACAAACTGTGCTCACATTTACACAGACTGGGACTTACTCTATTCATTCTTGTTATAGGTGTGTAAAACAGTATCATGATCATTAACCAGTAATACTCTCTACAATCTCTCTAACCTGGTCCTTCCTATTGGTCCAGGAAGCTGGAATCATGCATATTTATGGCTAAGAGGAGGTATTCTACAGCAAATTGCAGATGACTTGGAAACAATTCTGTTTTTTAGTGTAGCCATTGTTTTTAGCAGGACAGCAAGAAATAACTGTACAGAGAAGTGATTATGAACCAAATGTATATCTGTCATTAAATCCAAACTCCCTTAATAGATTCTGTCTCACAGTGCTTGATGAGACTGATGATATGACCAATGACCCAGACAATGCCATAGAAAGAAAGAAAGAAAACACGACTCAAACTCTTCCTCCCAATTTGTCCTCCAGCTTCTCCTTTGACCACAGCCACCAGCCTCCCTGCATCTGAGAGATTGTTTCTGTCCCTTCCAGGACCTCTAGCACAGCCTTTCTTCAGTTTTCCAGCTTCAGATGTTCCTCTTACTCCTTTGACATCTCAGAGTCTGGGTCTATGGAGGAGTCACAAGCCATGATAATTTACCATCTTGTCACTAATTCTTATCTCTTCATCCTTTAAGACAAAGTTCAATGTCACGATTCTTTGAAGCTTTTATGACAACATAATTTATTATTTACTTTTAGGGTTGATTTTGTTCATACTGTTTGTATTACCATCTCATTCCAATTTCTATAGAACCATTTTTTCTCTCTTTCCTCAGAGAAGGAAACCAAGAAGGTACTAAGAAGCAGTTGACTGAAGATGCTATATTCCCTGAATTTTAATGGTGTTAAGTATTGATGACAAACTCCAATGTCTACTAAATGAATGAGGGAGTGTCACTGTAGACTTCCCACTACCACACAGACTTCCTGACTGAAGGAGATAACTCCAAACAATGCATTCCACACAGAATATTATATTTGCCAGACTGTCCAACTTTTCAAAATTAAGCAGAAATCAGCATTTTAGTGTGAAGTATAAATTTTAAATAAGCATTTGAAAACATACTACTTAAAATGAAACCTGTGGGAAAATTGCATTCCACAATTCACCCACTTGTGACCATTTCCCTAAAGGCCCAGTAGACCATGATGGAAAGAATTGGCCACTGTTGGGTACTGTCATGGAGGAAAGAATTGACCTAAACATTCTACTCTGGAGCAGGTCCCAAAACGTCTGTGACCCCAACCTTTGCAAAATGTACTGAGACCCAAGCTTGACATAAAACACTTATTAGATTCTTGTTGCTGCTGTAACAGATGACCACAAACATGGTGTCTGGAGGCTGGAAATCTGAAATGAATTTCACTGGGTTAGAGCCAGTGTGTCAGAAGGGCTGGTCCTCTCCAGAGGTTCTAGGAGAATCCATCTCCTGGCGTTTTCAACTTGGAGGACACCTACATTCCTTGACTCATGACCTCTTCCTGAAACAAATTCAGCCTCTTGTTTCTGTTGCCATATCTGCCTTTGAACTCTTGTAAGAACCCTTGTGATTACATGTATGGCCCACCTGGATAATACAGGATAACTTTCCATCTCAGGATCCTTAACCATACAAGCAAGTCCCCTTTGCCATGTGCAGTCCCAGTCACTGGGATGGGGTGCCTTTTTGGGCCATTACTCAGCCTTCCACAAAGCATACGATTGCCAAATAACGTGTTATGTGGGTTTACACAATAATGGATAACACCTGTCTTATTTTTTAAATATATTTTATTGATTAGGCTACTACATTTGTCCCATTTCCCCCCCTTTATTACCCTCCACCCTGTGCACCCCCTCCCACCTACATTCCCCTCCCTTTAGTTCATGCCCATGGGTTGTACATATAAGTTCTTTGGCTTCCACATTTTCTATATTATTCTTAACCTCCCCCTGTCTGTTTTATGCCTACCATTTATGCTATTTATTCTCTGTACTTTTTCTCCCTCTCTCCCCTTTCTACTCTCCCACTGATAACCCTCCATGTGATCTCCATTTCTGTGATTCTGTTCCTGTTCTAGTTGTTTGCTTAGTTTGTTTTTGTTTTAGGTTTAGTTGTTAATAGCTGTGAGTTTGTTGTCATTTTACTGTTCATATTTTTTATCTTCTTTTTACTAGGCAAGTTCCTTTAACATTTCATATAATAAGGGCTGGGTGATGATGATGAACTTTATCTTGGCCTTATCTCGGAAGCACTTTATCTGTCCTTCCATTCTAAATGATAGCTTTGCTGGATAGAGTAAACTTGGATGTTAAGTAATTGCCTTTCATGACTTTGAATACTTCTTTCCATCCCCTTCTTTCCTGCATGGTTTCTTTTGAGAAATCAGCTGAGAGTCTAATGGGAACTGCCTTGTAGGTAACTGTCTCCTTTTCTCTTCCTATTTTTAAGATTTTTTCCTTATCTTTAATCTTGGGTAATGTAATTATGATGTGCCTTGGTGTTTGCTTTCTTGGTCCAACTTCTTTGGGACTCTCTGAGCTTCCTGGACTTCCTGGAAGTCTATTTCCTTTGACAGATTGGGGAAGTTCTCCTTCATTATTTGTTCAAGTAAGTTTTCAATTTCTTTCACTTCCTCTTCTCCTTCTGGCACCCCTGTGATTCGGATATTGGAACATTTAAAGACATCCTGGAGGTTCCAAAGCCTCTCCTTATTTTTTTGAATTCTTGTTTCTTCATTGTGTTGTGCTTGGATCTTTCTTTCTTTCTTCTGGTCCATACCATTGATATGAGTCCTGGCTTCCTTCCCATCACTGTTAATTCCCTGTACATTTTCTTTTATTTCATTTATCATAGCCTTCATTTGTTCATCTACTTTGTGACCAAATTCAACCAATTCTGTGAAAATTCTGATTACCAGTGTTTTGAACTGTGTATCTGATAGGTTGGCTGTCTCTTCATTGCTTAGTTGTATTTTTTCTGGAGCTTTGATCTGTTCTTTCATTTGGTCCATTTGTTTTTGGCTCAACACATCTGTTACATAGTAAGGGACAGAGTCTTTGGTTTTCACCAGTGTGGGGCAACCCAAGTAGCTACAGTTGTGGTGCTATATGTGGGGGAGGGGTCCAAGAGGGAACAGTGCTGCTTGCTCTGTTCTCTGCTGATTTTCAGTCACTACCCACAGTCAAATTGATTGGGCTCTTCTGGTGCT
The DNA here is from genome assembly GCA_007922815.1 of Macrotus californicus. Taxonomy (NCBI): domain Eukaryota; kingdom Metazoa; phylum Chordata; class Mammalia; order Chiroptera; family Phyllostomidae; genus Macrotus; species Macrotus californicus. The sequence continues at coordinate 2,610 of VMDR010012366.1, read as the reverse complement.
GATTCCCATGTGGGTGAGTTTGTATATGTTCTAGGACTCTGTGGGTCTCTCCAATGAACTCTCTTGTGAGGCTGAGAGTTTCTCCTGCCACATCAACCCCCACAGATGATTTCAGTCAAAGGCTTTGAGGCTTTATTTCCCCATACTGGAACCCTGGTTTACTTGGTCTATCTCATTCTCCAGTTGTTCCTCCCAGCTTACCTGCACGAGAATATGGGACTGCCCAGTCTGCAAGCCGCCGCCTCACCCGGTCAGCCACCTGCCACCTTGCCATGAGTCCTCTCCACCCCACTGTCCATCTCTGCCCCTTCTACTGGTCTGGATGAATATTTCTTCTTTAACTCCTTGGTTGTTAGACTCCCATACAGTTCGATTTTCTGTCAGTTTTGGTTGTTTTTTGTTTTAAAATTTGTTGTTGTCCTTCTTTTGGTTGTGCAAGGAGGCACGGTGTGTCTACCTACAGCTCCATCTTCTGTCTTCTCTTATAGGTGTCAAAGGAGCCTGTTGAAGTCTCTGTAAATCTTAATGAAGGCACAAGCAACCTAATAACCAGTGAGGCAGGACTTCCTGCAATGCAACAAGGGGAAGGCTTGAGAAGCACTTAAGTGATATTTCTCTGCCTTTGTGGAGTAAAATTCATAAATACCCCTGTGCTTCTGATCCCCTTGCATGGAGTTTTTCTTTTCTCTGTGTTCTTTTAGAACTATCTCTATGTTCCTCTTCCTCTACAGTGAAGCTTAGTCATTTACTAAAACTGTGGTTTATTTCTGTGCCTGTGTTCTGGAGTAAGAATGTTCTTTATTTTTGTATTAACACACCTTCTCCAGGGCCATGCCTATTAAATAATTTTTTTAAAAAAATTTATTTATTTATTTTTCAAGAGGGAAATGGAGGGAAAAAGAGAGGGAGAGAAACATCAATGTATGGTTGCCTCATGTGCACCCCCCCACTGCCCCAGGGATCTGGCCTGCAACCCAGGCATGTGCCCTAGACTGGGAATCAAATAGGCAATGCTTTGGTTTACAGGCCAGCACTCAATCCACTAAGCCACACCAGCCAGGGTCATATCAAATAAATATTGAACTGAGAGAATGTTAATAAATACAGTTCAAAACAGGATCTAAACATGTATTTTTGCTTCTTATTTTTACAACTTGCCATAAAGTATTTGGAGAAAAAGGTGAAGGGCAAAAATCATTACTGGAAAGAATTATTTAAAAATTTTCCCTTCAAAACAGTTTTTGGAGGGTTATTATTTTTATTTTTTATTTTTTAATCTATGATTCCATTTATAGGAAAAGTCCAGAATATGTAAATCCATGAAGACAGAAAATAGATTACTGGTGTCTAGGTTTAGGGGAGGGAGGATGGGGAATAACTGGGGAATTTCTTTTTCTTTTTTAAATTTCATTTATCAGGGTAACATCGGTTTGCAAAACCACACAGGTTTCAAGTGTACAATAGAATAAAAAATCCTCTGCACATTGCATTGTGCACCCATTGCCCCAAGAAAAGTATTTTTCTGTCCTCATTTTCTTCCCGTTTGCCCACCTCCACCAAGCCTTGTTTTCCCTTTCTTTCTGGCTATCACCACACTATTGTCTATGTCTATATGTTATGTATAAATATTTTTTGGTAAGTCCTTTCACATTCTTTCATCCAGTTCCCCAATGACCCTCCTCTCAGAATATTTGCAGATAACAAAATTAAGGCTTAGAACTTAGGCATTTTATCCAAGATCATTTAATAACCCATCAGTAATTTATGACAGAATTGTATGATTCCTGTGACTTGGCATCCTTTCCTATTTATTTAAAATATTATATTTAAGTACAATTTTTTATAAGATATTTTTCTAGATTCCTATTGCTTTGTCGAATCATTGCTGTCTGCTGATAATAGTGTATGCTTCCTTTCCCTTTGTTTTATTATTTTTTTAAAATTTCTGCCAACTCCCACAGCCCCTGTGATAAGGCACAATCATTTCCTAGAGCCATGGATCCTGTGGGGCCAGAAACAGGAGAGATGCTTCTTCCTTCTTTCTTCTGTCTCCCCACAGAATCCTGGCAGCTCCAGAGTGTTTATTCAGGGGAGCTTTTCACTGCATAGGGAGAAAACTGGGCTCATTAAATCTTGAATACACTTATTGTTGCTTGGATACAATTTTTAAAAAGAGAATTTACTCTTGAATATTAGGAAAAAGTGTGTGTACTAGAACATAAAATGATGCCCCATCCCCCCCAAGGAAGTGCTGAAATCTCTATAATTTGAGTTACAGATTTTAGGAAGCACACCAAACAAGCAGATGCTGGCTGCAAAATGGAGCACATTTCAAACAAGATCCATTCTCATTTCTATTGATTTTATAAGTTGTCCCTAATTTTTGGCCCTAAAGGACAAATATCAGTGCTCTACTCCTCCAGTCTTATAATAATTGCTCTTGCACTTCCAGCCTGATTTCCCAAGTGAAAAGAGTGAGCTTCCTTGCCCTTGAAGCTATGACACAATGCTCATGGAAACACTCAATGCACTTTGTTATATTTACTCCATATCATAGCAATATGATTTTTTTATTATCCTACTCATGACATCACATACAACCCACTGGTC
>VMDR010012365.1:0-26710 GCA_007922815.1 Macrotus californicus | reverse complement strand
CCCTATTCCTCCCTTCCCCCTCCCCACTGAAATCCCTCCATGTGATGTCCATTTCTCTGATTCTGTTCCTGTTCTAGTTGTTTGCTTAGTTTTTGTTTTCATTGTTTTTCTTTTCTTTTAGGTTAATTTGTTGATAGTTGTGAGTTTGTTGTCATTTTATTGTTCATATTTTTTATCTTCTTTTTCTTAGATAAGTGCCTTTAACATTTCATATAATAAGGGCTTGGTGATGATGAACTCCTTTAACTTGACCTTATCTGGGACTTTATCTGCCCTTCCATTCTAAATGATAGCTTTTCCTAGATAAAGTAATCTTGGATGTAGGTCCTTGCCTTTCATGAATTCAAATACTTCTTTCCAGCCCCTTCTTGCCTGCAAGGTTTCTTTTGAGAAATCAGCTGATAGCCTTATGGGAACTCCTTTGTAGGCAACTGTCTCCTTTTCTCTTGCTGCTTTTAAGATTCTCTCCTTATCTTTAATCATGAGTAGCTTAATTATGATCTGCCTTGGTATGTTCCTCATTGGGTCCAACTTCTTTGGAACTCTCTGGGCTTCCTGGACTTCCTAAAAGTCTGTTTCCTTCACCAGATTGGGGAAGTTTTCCTTCATTATTTATTCAAATAAGTTTTCAGTTTCTTGCTGTTGTTCTCCTTCTGGCACCCCTATATTTCGGATATTGGAATGTTTTCAGATTGTCCCACAGGTTTGCAAGTCTCTCTTCACTTTTTTGAATTCTTGTTTCTTCATTCTGTTCCAGTTGGATGTTTATTTTTTCCTTTTGTTCCAAATCATTGCTTTGAGTCCTGTTTTCCTTCCTGTCACTGTTGGTTCCCTGAATATTTTGTTTTATTTTATTCTGGGTATCTCTCATTTGTTTTTTCATTTTTTGACCAAGCTCAATCAGATCTGTGAGCATTTTGATTACCAGATCTTTAAACTCTCCCTCAGATAGGTTGGCTATCTCATCACTTAGTTCCCTTTCTAAAGTTTTGCTGTGTTCTTTCACTTGGGCCCTAGTTCTTTGTCTTGGTGCAGCTGATAGGTTGTAAGTGGGCAGGGCCTTAGGTATTCACCAGGGCAGGGGAACCCTCTTTGGTGCCCTGCAACGCTGCCTGTTGGGGAGGGGCCAGAGAGGGAACAATGCAGCTTGCCTGCTCGTCTCTAGAGCACTTTCCAATGGACTCTTGAGTGAGACTGGGAGTTTCTCCCACCACAGCAACCACCATAGCCCACAGTCAGCTCTGTCCAGCCAGCCCCGCCCACCCGTTCTGTCACCTCACAGGTCTGGCTGTTCTTGTTGGTTTTTCTTTAATTCCTTGGTTGTTGGAGTTCCATGCAGTTTGATTTTCTGGCACTTCTGGTTGTTCATTGATTTTAGATTGGTTGTTACCCTCCTTTTGGTTGTACAAGGAAGCCAAGGGTTTCTACCTACGCCTCTATCTTGGCTGGAATTCCACATTGTTTTTCAGTTTTAAAGTGTAAAGAACAGAGTATCTGCATTTCTGCTAGAGAAACAAGTTTCTTCTGAATGTATACATAAATGATTAGACTAAAATCATTCAAAGTAACTACCCATGATTAAATGTTATTGCCTAGCACTGGGCTTTTTGTCTCTACTGTCTTCACTGAGGTCTTTCAGTGATATCCTGTTTTATGCATTTAACAAGGTATAGTACAGGGAGTTAAAAGATGAGGGTATCACTTTATCCCCATTAAATAAATAAAATGTCCATTTTTCATTGTTAAAATTTTTAAAAGGATAACCTCACCATAGGATTGGTATAAATGAAATGATAGTGTGAAAAGCATTTTTGTGAACTCTAACATAAAAATAACAAATTAAGAAGATGATGAGCCAACACAGTGATTTTCAACCTTTTTCATCTCACAGCACACAACTAATTACTAAAATTCTGCAGCACACCAAAAATATATTTTTGGCCTACCTGACAAGAAATAGATAAAATGTTGATTCATTAACATCTGATGGCTACTGTAATGTTAGCTGTTGTCATTTCTTTTTATCTGACAGTCTTAGGGAAAATAAGTCAGTGCCCTGACTAAATAGTCAGGTATTGCATGTTTTAAAAATTCTGATGGCACATCAGTTGAAAATCACTGACACGCAGTATTTATTATGTCTTAGATAATCTTGTGGGCACTTTACATGTATTTCCTCATTTACTCATAACAACCCTACAAAACAGGCAATACTATTCATCTTAATTCCATTGTACAGATGAGGGAATGGGCACAGAGAGGTTAAATGACTTGTTCGGTGTCCATAGCTAGAGATGAAGACAGATTTAAATAAATGTATTTATTTCTATCTTCTTCTCTGCCAAGTTTTCTGCATTACTTTTAAGGAAATTACTTTTAAGCAAGCCTGAGCCATACTGAAGGCAGTTATTACTGCCTAGATCTCTTCCTATTGAACAGTAGTAACGGGATTATGATGACCATGATAATCAATAAAAGTCATAGTTTCTGTGTGCTAGGAACTGTGCAATGTTCTTCATTACAGCATAGAATTTAACTTGCTGACCTGCCATAGACCAATCAGTCCTTCAGAGAGCTTTAGTCAGTAAGATCCAGAACTCGTGGTATATTCAGGAGATCCCCTGCCCACCAACCAAGGAGCTCTGGGATGGATTTCCCTGCCCCCACCCTAGACAGACGGTTCTCCGTGTGTTGTTTACATGCCAGGCTTGCTGCCCTGGCTCCTGTCATGCAGGTTCCCCACTGAATATGGTTCCTGGTACTGAATGCTGTCAGGATAGTGGACATTAATTCTTCTTTTGGAAATAACACCTTCACTTCCTTTCATGAATGACCTTGCCGCACTGTGCAGTCTTTTTTTAACATTAAAAAAATATAAAGATGCCTTTTTTTTTTGCTAGTTGAAAGGTGTTTGCATGATACAATAAGCCATTTGGAAACTCACTGTATAAAGTTTGAAGCCTGTGCAGAACACTGAAAGCAGTTGTAGCTGATTCACTATTCTACATGTTTGAAACTACATTAGGGCCCTTCTCTGCTCATTGTCCACTCAAGAGAATGGAGAAGGGGATACCAAATGGGGAAGAACTTCGGCACATGAAAATAAGGAATATGAAATAAGGTCATAGTTTATTTTTGGCTTCACTTTCTGCAGTCACTGTTTCCTGTGGCTACTTCAAAGGTTTAATCATTTAAAGAACAGATAAGCCCTATTTTGCTCATGGATACTACTGCTGATACTACAAAGGGTGATTCATGGGAAATGTTAATGTGTATTCAAAGGGATTATATGGAAAAATATTTTATCTGTGCTTTCTTCTCAGGATGGGGTAAGGGAGGAAGCACAGCAGTAAATATGATCAATTATGGCAGAATGATGACAGAAACTGTTAATAGTCTGAAGGAATATCATCAAATCAAGCTGCTACTCAGAGGAAATATGGAAAATCCATTAGACTGTCAAAAAGCATATAGTGTAATAGAGGTGATTTTTACAAGTACAGCACCCTTCTGAACAGGCAATTACACAACAGGAACTGCGTTTGATCTCTGCTGCCAGAAGATTCAACATGACTTGACTTTTACCAACTTCATTTTTGCAGATAAAATTACTGCCATCCTAGCAATTGTGGAAATGATTAAGTAGGTAGAAATAATACGAAAGTATGTAGTACATCACATTTTAGAAAATACTGACAATCTAAAAAGTTAAAATAATACTCAGTGAGGCAAGAAGTGGTATGGTTATGAATACAGAGGTCTTCCCTGAAAGTTTTTCTATTTATAATGGGTAAATATTTTATTTAAATATTTTCAAATATAATTGATCCTTGTCCATCTCCTTAGAGCATCCTATACCTGCCAAAGATCGGCTATAACCATGTCAGTATGACAACCAAGTCACAAGTAAGGTGACTCATATACTTCTTAGTAGCCACAAACAACAATGTCGTGACCAAGTGAGCTTCTCAGAGCACAAGTCAGCCCATTCTAAGTAATTTTCTATATTCATTTACTATTGAACACTTTCAAGCCAAATATAGGTCATATTATTTACAAAACACCATTGAAGAAGAAGTAGTCTATTACTTTCCTATTTTATTTCAGTTTAGTTTTAAATCATGAAAACTAATGCCTGACAAATATTCCCAGCAATATACACAAGTGTGGTGTGATGTGGCAATGGCACTTCTAGGTGTTGAACCAGCAGAAACCCTTGCATAGGTGCAAAAGGGAACATTTGTCAATTCAAGGGTGTTCACAACATCACTGTTTCCAAATGCTCATAAATCAGAAAGTAGGTGAATAAATTGTGTTATCTTCACTCAGTGGAATATTATTCAGCAATTAGAACAAATGAACTGCAGTAACAGTCAGCAATATGAATTACAGTAAAAAAATAAGTCTGTCAACCCCAAAGATTACAAATAGCATGAAACCTTTCTTACAGAACCAAAACTAATAAAAATAAAATACATACTTTCATGATGGCACATAGATATGATTTACTATCTAAAAAGGAAATTTATGAAATAATGAAATAAGATTCAAATGATGCTAACTTACAGTTAGCAGAAAGCAGGGGACAGATTAGTTCAAATAAACCATATGGTGAGATGCGGGCTATTTATTGTCAAGGACTTCCTAGATTTTGCTTTAGATTTGTGAATGCTTACTCTATTTTAAAAAGACAACTAATGAAAGAAGTAAGGAAAGGGAGGGACGCCTGGCAGACCTACGAAGCGGTCACAGTCACTGTGACTCTGTGCTACCCTGAGCAAGTCAGCGAAGGCTCTGTTTGCACGTACGAGGAGATAAAACTAAGTTCCACCAGAATCTCAGGTAGGAACTAACTGGGGATATGTAAATATAGCCTTCAGTTAATATAAAATAAATGCAAAGTTTGCTGTGAAACAGTTTTATAAAGCAAGTGTAATTCCTTTACAACTTCTATTTGAATGATAGGATGATTGACCTGAGATTTGTGGAGGAGAAATATTAATCCTAATGCAATTACATAATATTTGAGAAGTAGCGAAATTCTGTTACATTTAATGTCCTTTAACTTTCAGATAAAACACTCATAAGTATTCCCTAAATACTAAAAATGAACTATTCAAAAGAGAAAACACCCAAGTGTGAAAATACAGGATACATTAGAAATTACATAGATGGAACTATCTCATACATGCACTCACAGCTTTTGAGTATTTTAGCAAGTTTAACAAATATCCAAAAGGATCTTACTTTCTCTGTGTTACTGCCAACACTTAATTACAGACTACTTCCCAGACGCCATAACTGACACTTTTTGTCACAGTGTCTCTGGATAATAGGTGAATAGGTGATAATAGGTGAATAGGTGGATAATAGGTGAATAGGTGAAAACATCATGTAAAAATAAATGCACTCAGCACTAACCTAGCCCTGGAAAGTAAAATCCTCACGTATGTTGAGAAAGTTTTTGTTTCTTCTTCTGTTTTGTTTGCAACCCTCTGGTGTTAAATGCTGGCCGATTGATTTGATTATTGAGTGGATTGCTCCCAGCTACCCGGGGCTCTGTGAGCAAGTAAAATGTTGGTTGTTGATTGTTTCAAGGTGCCGGTGATTGCTTGGCATTAGCTACAGGCCTGAATGTGTCTCATTTCTTCAGTTGGCCTAGACTCTGGAGTTGGTCCGAGTCTCAATGGCAAGATGAAAACACAAAGTCACTAAATTACTTGAATGAACTTTGCAACATTTACTTTGTAAGAAGTATTTAAGAACCATTCCCTACATTACTCAAAGCGCACAGAGAGTGGTTATCAAAACGAAGACATTCTCACACGGCTTCACGTCATTGGGTCCTCACTCCCCCACCTCCCATACACCCCGGCCCTCAAGTCCTCCAAGCACCCGAGGGGCCCATCTCTATGAAATGGTCCCCCACTAGGGTTGCTCACTTCCTGACCTGTGTCCTCACAGAGCCTGTACCGACCCCTCACGGTGTGCGCATGTCTGTGTCTCCCTGACAAAGACTGTGGCAGGCATCTCACATCATCGGTTCTCTGTGCGCCACCTCCTGCATCCCACGCCCGCTGGCTGAGAATTCCTAGAGAAGCACATGGGAAGACCTAACTGTCCCATTACATATTCATTGTTATTAATTTCCACATAACGGCACACTGAACGGTATTTCTCATTATTCTCATCTTTGCCAAAACTCTCTCAAACTACCTTTTCTTTCCGCACACCTCTGACCTTGCCTCACTGGCCCCCACCATTAGCAGATAACCTTGTACCACACTTGACACAGAAATTTTTTTAAAAATGGGAATTCTCTTAAATTCCTGCTACCAAACATAAACCTGCCCATCATCTACAACCATCTTCTCATATTTACCAACTTTATAATAAAGATATGGTTGCCTCCTCCTACGAAAGGTGATACAGCTAACCTACATTTTCCATCACATTCTCTATTTTGAACCTGGCCCATATCTGCTTTATCTTAAACTTTTTCTCCAATATAATGAGGGAGCTCATTTCAAAAGCAGTGTCTCAAAGGTCTTTGAAAGTCTATCCAAAACCACCACCATCGTGCTTTTCAATAATACCAAGGCTCTCCTTCCCAGCATATTTCCACTGATAGCTGCATTGAAGTCTTCCGGATCTCTCAGGGAACCAGTTTGGGAGTTAGCATTATTGTGATAAATTTACTCCAAAAGTTTCCATAATCTATTGGATTTTCTACTTTAACTCAAGGGATCTTATGCCATTTTTACTTCATTCATCACAGGCTGCCCTAAGGTATAAATTTTAGTCAATCAACGAAGGAAGCAATTAAAATTCTTGACTGGCTTTAGCTATAGAATACAGGCCATAAGGGCGGACAGGAAGGGGCACGAGGCAAACTGGCCTCCCTTGCAAGGCACTTACTTCTCCAGGGGTCCTGAGGCAAGGCTGTAACAGCAAAAACAAAGGGGGACAGAGATTCTGTTTGGCTAGCAAGACAGTCCGCGAAGTTTGGGTGTTTAGGGTTCTCCCAAACACCTTATTTTTGATTCTGGTGTCCCACTGGTTTCTGTGCAACATGCTATTACTTAGAAATCTGACACAGATGTGAATTCAACCTGATCTGAAGTTCAGCAGCCCAAAGTATCGGACAGTGTGTTTTTTTCTGGCTGTGTCAACCCTGTTCTAAGAATAAATATGTACTTTTGACACAGACACAAAAAGTCCCCAATTTTTACTATGCCTTGAGCCAAGAATTAGAAACTCAAACCTCACCGTTTTCTGTTGCTTAGCCTCCGTCACAGGGAGAAGCTGCAGGCTCCCTTCTCCCCCTGCAACCCTGGTCCTCCCTACTCCCTCTACCTCAGCAGCTGTTGGGTGTGTGTTTTTCTTGCCGTCTTGTTTTCATTGGCCATTTCACTTTAGAGGGTGATGTAAGTGGCCATTTCACACGCTCTGCCATTAACCACCCAAATTCCCAGTTCTGTACTAACTTGATGGCCAGTGCCTTCCAACCAGCTTAAATAACACGTTCACCGATTGCCATGTCCTGGAGGGCTTGTTGACTTTCCGGGGACCAAATACCATCTTGGTCAGGATGCTTAATTGCAAACATCAGAGAACATTCTGATATTTAAATAGAAAATTTATTTTTAAAGAGGGATATTATAGAGTTCATATACATGAGGGAAGGGCCAGAGGGCGAGTGGGAAACAACCCGTTCAGAGAAATGGCACCACACCATGGGAACCGCTCTGGAAAAGCTGCCTTGGCGGTGCCAGTTGGAACTGAGAGCCCCTAGGGACTGGATCCTGATGTTCCACTCCCTCGGCCCCTCCACCCTCAGGAAGAACCAGAATCTCCGTCATATGTGCACAGAGTGTGAATTCCACCCTTCACAGTCACGTCTGCACTCAGCTAATTTCCTAATGCCAATCTCAAGTGGGTTCAAACGACTGGAGAAATCGGTCACATGCCTGCATCTAAAGCTGCAAGAGATTCTGGGATATAAATATTCTGTCCTCTGAATTGGGAAGACAGATAAATAATGTGAGAAATTACCAAAATATAGGGAAAATATTGGGCTGCCACAAGTGACAACTACTACTCCATGGGCCATCTGTTAAGATTACCTAAATAGACTCATCAGTCCCATGGCAGATGTTACTAGCACTCACAAAAAGTGCTCTGGACTTCTTCTTCCTAGGTAATGATTTGGAAACTATACTCACCTCCCTCTAGAAGTCAGCAGAGTTCGTATAATTTACCTGGGTTGATGGAATGTGAATCACGTGACAAGGCTCACTTCGAACACAACATTTTTGAGCTAATATGCCTTCTACATACTCTCCTGCCCTGCCATGGGGTACACAGAAGCCCCCAGTGGTTACAGCAACAGCATAACTAAGTAAGGCCTCAATCAGCCTGGGGGGCCGAGTGAATAATCTGAGTGGGAAAAAAAGAAAAGCTCCCTTCTTGACCTGCAAAGGACATGTAAGAAATAAATCTTGTTGCTCAAATTCTCTGAAGTTGTGCTGTGACTTTGTGGAGGCCGCTTTGACCGACAGAAGCCCATACCTCCCTTCTGACTACCTTTTATTCAGCTTGTCATGACCCAGGGCTCCGCACTGGCACTTCAAACACGACATGTCCAAAACAGAATCTGTGACCTTCTCTATAAACTATTGTTCCTCTGGTGTTTTCTGCCTCAAAAAATCCCTCCAAAAACTATCGGGTTGCTCTTCCTAAAAACAGATCTTTCCTGGTTTTTCCCATTTCCTGTTACTCACCTGGTGCCTATTTCCAAGTGCTTTGGTTTTCATTTCCTCCATGTCTCTGTAGTCCCAGACCTCAACCACTTCAATAGCCTCGTCCAAAAAACCATCAGCTCTGGCATGAATTAATAAAATAGCCTCACATCTGTTTCCCCATCTCTATCACTACCTTTCAATCCAGCCTCCATGCTACAGTTGGCATGGTTCTTTTGCTCGCTTGTTTTTAAATTTAAATACAGACTTCAAACCTCTGTTAAAACACATTGATGGCTTCTCATTTCTCCCAGTGTAAAGCTGAGATTCCTGACAGAACCTGAAGGTCCCACACAGACGAACGAGCCTTGTGCTCACCATATCTTCCCTCTCCTCCCAGAAGTGCTGACTGATGTTTAGTCCCCCAGACAGGCTATCCTTTATTCCACCTCAGAGCTTGCGCTCCTGCTGTTGTACCTTCCTCTGAAGCCGCTTCCCCAGCTGCCCCACATGTCCACGACCACCACCACCACCTCTGTCTGGCCACATCCAGTCAGTCACAAGTAGCCATTCATCCTTGACCTCTCTCGGCATTATTGCCTCAGGAAACAAGCCTTCATTCCTCTGTCCTCCAGACCAGTTACGTTCTCCCAAAGTAGTTCATACTTAATGCCCACCCTTGCCCTCCTTTTGTTACAACATGTTTGGAGTTGTCTTCTCAAACCAGCCTTTTATGTGCCAGGATGAAGAAAACACTGCCCTGTTTGCCACTGTTTCTCCAGTGCCTAGCACAACACATGTCCCTGGTAGTACGTTTTTGAAAGAGGGTTTGAAGTCGAGTCAACGAACGAATGACATCTGGAAGATGCCTTTTCTCCCTTCCCACACTTGCAGTTTTTTAGTTGTCCTGCCTAAGTCTATATCTGGCTTTTTTTTTAACTTGGTAGATTTAAAAATTACCCTGTTGTTTGTAATTTAGATCATGTCATCTGCCCATCTGTTCTTCATTTTGCTTCATTTGTCCTACGTATAACCAGTTTATCGCTTGCATGGAATCATTTTAGTTTCAATCTTCCTAATTGTTCAGAAACCAGGGGTTGGTTTGTTTATTTCCCGTGCCTCATGCTGGCATACAATTTTGACACTTTTTTGGATTCAAGTATTTGCAGAAACTAGTAAATATGCTCCATATCTGGGGAGGTAGAGAAGAAAACAGAAAATTCTGGTACTTTGATTTTTCTCTCCTCCAAATTAAAAGAAAGCCTATTTTGAAATAAAAATATCTTCAGTGTGACCCATGTGAACAGAGGTCTAAACCCCTACAACAGAAACCATTTCAGCTCAAATATTAAAGCTTAGATTTGAAATGACATTTTATTTAAAAATTGTTTTAGTATTTACTATGACTAATAATATCTGAACAAAAACCCCATTGCTTACATATATTCACAAGAACCCTGTTGTTTAAATAGCTTAACGAAAACCCTATTGTTAAAAAGCTACATAAGCTTTTTAGGTAACAATCTAAGTAATGAGATAGAAAGGAGAATGGGTAAATCTTCACACAGATTAAGTCCAGTGCAAATGGGTCTGAAGCATAACCCTTTGGGGGATGTAGGAGCGGAGTTTAAGAGCCCATTCAAAGACTAAATTATGAGTCTTCTAGGATATTTGGTCTCCAATCACTAAATCATAAGCCAATGGGGTTTCTTAATGAGCATCATGTCTGAAATAGATAGCAGCAGTCTGGCAGGTCCCGCAGCTCGTTTTGAAAAGTGAATCCAAACTCTCCGCAGATCAGTCCCTCTTACTTTCCATCTTTCAAGGGTGCACGGGAGCTGCCATCAGGTATTCTCCCGCCCCAGCGGAAGAACTGAGAAAGCTGCTACACAAATGCAAATCTAGGGGCATTAGTGGATTTTCTCCTGTGGCAGCCTGGGTGTTGTTCAGAGAAATAAAGAAATAAGCACCGCAGCAGCAAGCCAGGAGGACTTCACAAGCACCTGTAGTGAGGTCTTCTGGCACATTTTCCAAGAGTGCTCTGGTGTGATTAAAGTGATTTGAAATGATATTTTTTTCTTTATGAAGACATTTTTTGAAGACATTTTTTGAACACACGTAACTTTGGGGGGCAAGTATATGAGTGAGAAGTGCCTTGGATCTTTACTGAGAACAGCAAACTTGTCTACCGTCATGGCTAGGTCGGAGATCCTTTTAAAAATTTATTCCAAGTAGAGAGATTTACAGCCTGCCTGCCAGGTTCCAGGATATTAGAATCTAATCTGAAACTTATTAAAATCTCTCTTGCCGTGTAAGAAACTTAAACTTTCATCAGTGTATCTGCTTTGCTTATTGCAGGTCACACTCAGAAAAGATACATTTAACGTTTCTTCTGTCAGGAGTTACTGGACAGGCATCACCATGAGCAGGAGACATGAGCTCCTCTATAGATAGGAACAAAAGCCTCTGTGTCTGTACTGGAACCACTCCTCTGTGATTCTTGGACACCTGGGGCCTTGCTGACACTGGAGAGATTGCCCTGGCAAGGCTGGCCAGTTCCTAGACAGAGTAAATTATGCCTGACAGCACATCTTTCATATGCAAACCAGCCAACCCAGAGCCCACACCCCAGTCGGCTCCTTTAAGGGGCTCTCACACCTGGGGCCTCAGTCCACCTGCCCTCATCAGACCAGGGCCAGGTACCAGACAACCAGGGACCGCCCCAATATTCCAGAGCCTGGGAAATTATTCAAATGAGCCAGTTTTAAGCCTTCTTCCTCTGCCTCACCCATTTTGTTCCTATGGAAACCAAAATAAAGGACAATAAAGGCTATCACCCATGTTTTTCCCTGTTCCTCCTGCCTCCTTCTAACCCTACTGCCTCCTCACCCAGCCCCCATCGCATGGTGTGCTCCCTCCCCTGCAGGCATCTACAGGTGTAACAACCTGTCTTTTCAAGGGCAATCATCCTCTGATCTGTTAGCCTCGCCGCACCTGAATACCTGAATAGCAATAAATCCTATATTTTAAAACCATATCCCAGGTTGAACGATATTCCCAGGGTTACCAATGGTCGTTCGTCTCGTCTCAGTGGGCATCTCAACTCTGGGTGGTTTGAAAGGTGGCAACGAGTTTTATAAATCAAACTATGCACCTGCAACCAACCTCCTCAAACTTACACTAGTCATTTTAACTAGATTAAGAAATGACATTATTTGAGAATGATGGCAGTTACCTGTCCTTAGCCGTATCTCCTAAGAAAATAATTTCAACTCTCAGGCACCTGTCAGAATACAAGACATAGAAAAAAATAGGCTTCAACATGTGAAATTACTTAAGAGTGAGCAAGATGGAAATATCCTGGAGGCCAAGCCCTGAGCAATCAGGGGCAACTGGAAGAGGGCACAGGAACACCAGGGAAACTTCTGACAGGCCCAAAATTTAAAGTCAGGCCCAACCTTGACATTAGATTATCACCAGACATTTATTCATTAACAGTTTGATATTTTTAAATCATTCTTTATTCAAAACACAACTATCTGCTTTTATTAGAAAAGATATTGTACAATTAGTGCATTAAAAAAAATGTTTAAGCCTGACCCAAGGACATGTTCACTGATTCTAGAGAAGGGAAGGAGGGAGGGAGGAGGGAAAAGAAGAAGAGGGACAGAGAGAGAGAGAGAGAGAAAGAGAGAGACAGACAGACAGACTGGCTGCCTCCTGTATGTTCCCTGACCAGTAATCGAACCTACAATTCTTTGGTGCATGGGAGGATGCTCCAACCAACTCAGCCACCCAGCCAGGGCACAATTGGTAAATTTTGATTTGCTAATCTAATGTGTCCTGTGCCCAATTCAAACAAAAAAACAAACAAAAGCAAAGTAAAAAATGTCTTATCTGTAACAGGTAAAACTTGTCAGAATTCAGCTGTCAGGAGAGAGCGATCAGGACAGGTTAAAAGCTCTGGTAGTTTGAAAGGAACAGGCAAGTCAGTGTCCCAAAGACTAAACTTAACGGCGTTCTGGGACTCAGGAGCCAACAATAAAGGCTGCTTCCCTGTGCTGTCCTTCTTCCAGTCTTTGGGGAAGCTCTCCTGGCCCGATCCACATTTCAAGACCACTTCACGTTCTGTGTCCCACCTTCCCCACTAACACAGAGGCCAGAGCAATCCCATAAATCAAGTCACATCACTCCTCTGCTTAAAATCCCCCCATGGCCCATAAATACTCTAAAAAATGCCGAAATCCTTACATCACCCACAAATGCTTGACTTCTGCACGCCTGCTGTCTGACCCTATTTCCCGTCACTTTTCACTCTCTTCCTCACTTCTTCTGCTGAGCCACTCTGTTCTATTTATCGTTCTAGAACATTCTAGGCATACCCTCACTTCAGGTCTTCTCTACTTGTTGCTCTCTATTTATGGAGAATTATCTACCTAATACCTATCTGTACCCAGACCACTGAAAATGGCTGGAGACAGATGTACAACCTCCTATTCCTGAGGTCTTTTTGCAAACGCTGTCTTGTCTGAGGACTTCTCTGACCATCCCGCATTAACCCGCAAGCTTCCCCTGGACAAACACCAAAACCCCCTTCCCCACGTTACTGTTCCTCACATTTACCAGCATCTTACGCACCATGTTATTTATTTACTTGCTTACTAACTTACTTCCGGCTTACCCACATTACACTACAAGACACTGAAGGTAAGGGTTTTTGTCTTTCTGTTCATTGTCTTATGCCTCATATGAAGCATGCTAAACAGTGCCTGACTTATATAAGCATCAAAAATATGTGTTAACTGAACAAATAAAATACATTGTGTCGGATGCTAGAGACACAGTTAAACAAAAGCAGCTACTCCCATCCTTGAGGAACTCAAAATGTGGGTGGGGGGCAGAATAAATATTGTGATTACTCCTGTATGTGCAGCCCACACCTGTACATTTCAGTTGTTAGAGGGCAGGTGACTTGTGCCACAGCAGTAGCACTGATGACTCCTAGAACTCCAAGGTTTGAGAACAGTTATGTCACAGTCCTTCAGGGAAGGGGGCACATCTCTTGGTCTCTGAAGGGTGGCAATGACATGAACCTGTTGCAAACATGACAAATAAGCATTCTGACCAGTAGGATACAGCCCCATTTTATACACTGACAGCAACTGAAAATCTGGATGGATAAATGAAAGATGAACATTCCTGTTACAAAATTCTGTAGAGATGCTCATCCTCTTAATTCATTTAAAATATTTAGAGTGGACTTCAGTTCAAGAGAGCAAAAGTACACACAGCTCGCCTCCTCACACAACCACATCAAAATTACAACTAAATAGAGAACAGCCATCACTCAGAACCATCAGAAATTGAGTTGAATGGAAGTCTGACAACTACAGAATCAAAGAAACCACATCCTTCCAGACTGGTAGGAGGGAAGGAGATGCAGAACAAGATGGTCCCACATCCATGTGTGGTGGATAAAAATTTGGGAGGGACATCTCAGCAGTGAGGAGTCCCAGCCCCACACCAGGCCCCCAAGCCCAGGATTCCAGTGACAAGAATATAAGTCACCATAATCACCATAAATTCTTGCTGCAAAAACCAGTGGGGACCTCCTGGAGTCCCAAGCAGTTCCTCCTAAAGAACCCACACACAGTGGAGCGCACTCCCTCTGCGCTCCAGCACTGGGGTAGCAGCTTGAAGGCACCAGTGGCAGACAGGGAGAACTGAAGTGTCTGGCATCAAGTCAGGAGCTGGGGGACAGCTTTCTTCCAGACAGAAAGGTGGGCAGAAGCCACTGTCCCTTTTCTGAACCCTCCCCCACAGAGCCGCAGAGCCACAGAGCCAACAAGTGGGTGCCATATCTGGGACTCCATCAACCTGGCAAACAGTGGTTTGCCCAACCTTGGAGACCCCCTGAGACTCAGTCCCACCCAACTTAAGAGCGCACTCAAGCTGTTAACAGAGACTTTTCCACATGAACGGCTGGTCTTGGCTCATATTTCACAACTTCCCAAATCCTCTCAAACAAGCAACAACCGGCCTCAGTGAGCCCCCAGACCCAGCCCTAGCAGCAGCCAGCCTAGTTTCACAGCTTGGCTTTGCCTTGGAATCTCCAAGCCCAGCCCAAGCAGCAGCCATCTCAGATTCTTTATAGCTCAGGCTGGGTGGCCCTAGGCAAAACAAAGGTTGGAGCTGACCTTGGGCTGCACCACCCAGGAAATTCCAGAGCCTGTGCACCCAGTAGACAGCTACAGACCACACTGGAGCACCACCACCCTGCCCCTGCACAGCTGATCCTCCACAGAGGGCAAAGGTTGGTGGTCCGTAGTCACAGTCAATCCTTATAGCTGACTAGCCTGAGTAAATCTCTTCCATTGATCTGCCAAAAGCAATCAAGACTCAGCTACAAGAGGACAGTCATTCAGCCCACACTAAGGGTACACCTTGACTACCCAGCTTGGGTGATAGGGGAGGCTGTGCCACTGGACCATACAAGACACCTACTACATTAAACCACACTACCAAGACAGGGAGTCACAGAAGCTCTACCTAATCCATAGGTAGCAAACACAGGCCCATGGGCTGAATCCGGCCCTCCACCTTGTTTTATCCAGCCCAGCTCCTTGTTTCTACCCAGCAACAGCATAGAGCTCCTTGCCCCTAGTTAAGGAGTTACATTTATACAGTCCTAAAATTACATTCAGCCCTCTGAAGGCAATTGTGAGACTGATGTGGCCCCCAGTGAAAATGAATTTGACACCCCTGAAATACATAGAAACAAACATAGGGAGGCTGCCAAAATGAGGAGAAAAAAAAATGACCCAAATGAAAGTACAGATCAAAACTCCAGAAAAAGAATTAAACAAAATGGGGATAAGCAATTTATAAGATGCAGAATTCAAAACACTGGTTATAAAGATGCTCAAGGAACTTATTGAGGACCTCAACATCATAAAAAAGACCCAGTCAGAAATGAAGGACACACTAATTAGAATAAAGAACAATTTATAGTGAAATAACAGTAGAGTGGATGAAGCCAAGGATCAAAATCAATGATTTGGAACATAAGGAAGCATAAAACCAATCAGAACAACAAGCAGAAAAAAGAATCCAAAATAATGAGGATAGTGTAAGCAGCATGTGGGACAACTTCAGGCATTCCAGCATTTGTACCAGAAGGAGAAGAGAAAGAGCAAGAAATTGGAACTCTATCTGAGAAAATAATGAAAGAAAACTTCCCTAATTTGGTGAAGGAAATAGACATGGAAGTCCAGGAAACACAGAGGGTCCCAAACAATATGGATGCAAAGAGGCCTACTCCAAGGCACATCATAATTAAAATGCCAAAGGTTAAAGATAAAAAGAGAATTTTAAGAGCAGCAAGAGAAAAGCAGTTACTTACATGAAGGGGAGTTACTATATGACTGTCACCTAATTTCTCAAAAGAAACTTTGCAGGCCAGAAGGGATTGGCAAGAAATACTCAAAATCTTGAAGAGCAGGGACCTACAGCCAAGATTGCTCTACCAGCAAAGCTATCATTTAGAATCAAAGGGCAGATGAAGAGCTTCCCAGGCAAGAAAAAACTAAAGGAGTCCATCATCACCAAGCCATTATTATATGAAATATTAAAGGGACTTAAGAAAAAGATCAAAACTATGAACAATAAAATGGCAATAAATACACATCTATCAACAATTGAATCTAAAAAAACAAACTAAGCAAACAAGAAGAAGAGAGACAGAATCATGGAAACAGAGAGCGTTTTGCTGGTTGCCAGATGGGAGGGGGGTGTGGGCGAATGGGTGAAGAGTGAGGGGATTAAGAAGCACAAATAGGCAGTTACAGAATAGCCATGGGGATGTGAAGTACAGTGCAGGAAATGGAGTAGTCAACCTACACATGACTCACAGACATGAACAATGGAGTGGGACTTGCCTGAGGGAGTGGAGGTGCTGGGTGGAGGGCAGCAAAGGGGGGAAAATTGAGACAACGGTAATAGCATAAGCAATAAAATATCATTTGAAAACAATGAAATATTTAGATTTAAAATTAAAAGTTATAAGTCCTGCTCTAGTCATCATTTACTGAGCTCCTAGCCATGTGTCAGGCATTGTGCTTATAACTGGAAGAGAAAACAGGAGAGTGGAAATTCAAACCCGCAAGGGTAGAGAGTATACCTCTCTGCTCATAAACAATTTTAATAATAGACCAAAGCATTAATTCCTAAAGCCACTTAATTATCATAAACTCATTAAAATTGAAGGCAAATCTTCATGGAGATACTTGTCACCAGTAAGAAGGTTAGCAGAGAGCACACATTGTTTTAAAGAAAGGCATTATCCAGCATTAGAGCCCCTCTTGGTTTCCCCCTTTTCTCAGAGAAAGCCCACTGCTCTGATTCACTCCCCAAGTAACGATGACCAGCATATTTGTGTCTTCCAGGTAAAATGAACTGAATTTTCCCCAAGTGTTCCAGGCCCTGGGTTCATTTAATTCATCACATTATTAGGTACCCACCTTGTACACATATATCTTTCATGAAATTCCCTTTCTTTCTTTCCCTATCAATCAAATCTCTGCTCATCTTTTGCACCCTGTCACATTTTACTTCAGTGCATCGTCCCCGACTTTCCAGCTTACCGGTCACTCCACTCACCCATCTGTGCTATCATTACGTGTGAAATCATTTCAGTAGTTATTACTTGAGTACTTCTTCTGTGCCAGGCTCATTTCTAGAGGCTGGCGATGCACACGTGAACAAAACAGAAAGAAAAATCCCTTCCTGCGTACCACTTCAAACCTAGGAAGTGGATTATGCCATAAAGAAATAAATATGTTGACAAGTGGCAGCAAATGTTATGAAAACTGAAGTGGTACAACATCACCGAGTCGTGCCCTGATTTCCCCGTTACTACAGAAAGATATGGGGCAATCAGAGAAGGATTCTGAGGAGAGGGAATCTGAGCAGAGAACTGAAGGGAGGGGATCACGGGAAGATATAGCGGAAAATCATTTGAGACAGAAGCACTTGCACAGGCCCTGGGGCAGGGACATGTTGGGAGCTCTTAGAAGAAAAAGTCGGTCCCTGTGTCCTGAACAACATGATGGTGGGGACAGCAGTCAGGGAGATAGTTGAGTCAAATCATGTTATGACCTTACTATGCTGAGGACCCTGGAATTTATTTTAAGTGACATGAGAAACCACAGAAAGCTTCTGGGCATGAGAATTACACAATTAATCTTTGTTTGCAAAATTCTTCTGGCCACTATGTAGAGAATAGACTGTAAGGGTAGGAAGCAGAGGGATGAGTTTGCAGGAAGATTGGCCCTGTTGAGAGATAAGAGTGGTACTTATTTTATATTTGGTTATTTATGTTTTCTACATAAGCTGTTTAAAGGTGGGACTGGACTTATTCTTTTAATTATCAGTATCCAGCAAATGCTGGGCACATACTAGATGTTCAGTAAGTGCTTATGAAAAGGAGGGAGGGAGAGAGGGAAAGTTGAGTAAATAGTGGGTTTTGTGATTCTTGAATCTAGTTTGAAAAAAGATGGAAAAGTGTCCCTCTTTCTAAACAGTACAAAAAGAAAAGCCTTCATTATTATTTCAGTGAAAGGCACACATTTGTTTTTCTATTAAAAAATTGAAAAGGTTGAGTCCTACTCATGTTCCAGCACTAAATTTATATGCAACCTAAAGAAGCTTTCATTCTGCGAAGACTTACCAATTGGTTTTAAGGGTTATGGGAAAAATGGCTTACATCTATTGGAAGTGTCCAATTTCTTTAAAAGTATGAGAGAAATAACTATCCCTGCCTTCTCTCTTGGTGAGTGGCAGTATCCTCTCCTGAGCCTAAAGAAAGTCAAGGTCATTGAGCAGATGGTCCATTATTGGGGTAAAGAGAAATAATTCTCTCATTTGAAATTAGTTTAATTTGGGAGGAAAATTTTCACTTTCACAGATGTACTGGAAGTTGGCACGAAAATGATGACATGTTGAATTTAAATCAATTTCTCTGATTCCTTATGTTTTCTATTAACTGTTAGTCAAGTGCTCTTAAGCTGTATTTGGCAAAATAACAATAAAGAATAAACTTTAATCCTAAATAAAAGAATTAATCATCTAGGAGCATTTGTAACAAGATTGTTTGGGACTTCATTCAACAATCCTAATTCAGGCCCTGCCACAAGAAATGTAACATAAACCAATCCTTTGAATAGGAGCCTCAGGAAAAAATGGGCAAGTGTCACTGTGTCTGAGTCACTTGACGATGCTGTAAAATGCAAAAACAATTAAAGCATAAAAGTCACCTTGCCTATGAAGATGCTAAGGATGCCCTGATGAGTAATTCCAGACGGCTACAAAGTCTCTCAGAAGTTTGAGCTAAAAACATACCCTCACTTAGACATACGCTCAAAGTGCACATTCACTATTATCTGAACATGTGATAGATATTAAAGAAACTTCCACTTGGAATATCTTTAATCCCTGGCACCCTACATCATAGGCTTATTTTTATATTGCCTTTATGGTCTGTTTTAATATTACAGTATTGATTGACAAATGGCAATTCTATTTTTGAGTTATTCAGGTAGAAACACCCCCTCTAAAATTTCAACACCACATCACACATGCCTATTCCCCTTCCCCACTGTATTTTTCTTCCCACTACTCATTCCTACATAACACACTGTATATTTGACACACAGATCTTAACTGTCTCTTCCCAGCTAGAAGTGAAGCTCCAAGAAAGGCAGCAGTTTGGCCATGTTCACTACCGTGTCCCCCAGCAACTAGAACAGTGCCTGGCACAAACTAAGGACTTAATATTGTAGAATTAATTAATCAATGTATCTATTATTTCAGATTCTCCCTATCCAAATACATTTTGTTTATAAATGATCTATAAGACTTAATTTGAGGGTTGGGCTAGAGAGAGCATGTGTGATAATCCTCAGTCCTTTTGCTTCAGTCATACAATAAAAGTTATAAAAAACAGAAGTAGAAGAAGTGAGAAATTTGCATGAGGGTAAGGAAACACAGTATGGGGGCAGGTTACTAAACCAAGTAGTTCGCGTTCCACATCTTTCTTGGAACTCAGGTAACCTCAGGAACTAGGATGGAACACCCCACGAAAGTGAGCCCTCGGCTCTCATCCCACATCTGGACTTCTCCGTGTGAGGCGCTGACTCAAATTCTGAGTGCCGGCTGCTTCCTGTGCAATGGAAGAAGAACTAGCTGATTCCCTAAGGCCTTTCCTAAACTCTATGGTCATGACTGTTTACTTAGTAAAGATTTTTTTTAAATAATAGAACATGAGAAATCTGCACTATCAAAGGAGAATTTACAGTAAGAATATTAGGTATGTTACAAAATTTTAAAAATACTGAAGAAGCAACTCTTGAGAAAGGATAAAACTGAACCTATTGCATCAAGAGTTTGCGGGTGCTTCACCAGGGCTCTGGGATTAAAGGGACTCAGGATGCAAGTCCAGGCTCTGTCCCTTGGTTCACATTCCTGAAGGAGGATGACTAACCAGGTGAGTCGGTTGTTCACCGCAGACCAATCTGATATTGCCAGAGAACCAGAGCGATGTGACAGAACTGTGGTTCCCATGGATCCCCCACTTTGGCCGGCAGTCTGTTCCCAGAGGAAAGGACCAAGGGTCTACTGAAACTTCAAACCCCAGTGTGTCTGGCACTGAATAGGTTTGACAATAGCGCCAGTTGTGACATGGTATGTGAGAGCTTTCCAGTCAGAGGATACTTTTTTGACTGTACTCATCAGTATTAAAGTCAATTAGTCCTTTTTTGAATTCAAATGGTAGGTTAGCTACTGACGTGAAAATTAATCTTATAGAATCCTCAAAATAAAGTTTAGTCAATACTGATCTCAGTAACTCTTACAACTTAATTTTATAAATCATAAAAATCAGTTTATATGGTTTCTCCAATCTCTCATGCATTCTCCAGACTCCATGTTAATGGCCCAGCTTACTTAAAATTTCCTAGACATAGAAACAGACTTATTTTGAAATTTTCTTATTATGTGGGCAGTAATACTTGTGACTGGTTATTTAAGATTAACTGTGAGAACATTGCTGATTCCTCAATCCCCTTTGCCTCGCCGCCCTGCCAGAATGTTTTATTTTAGGGCTGATCTGAAAAATAATAAACATTTATTTCATTTTTTAAACATTTATTTCTAAGTGTCAATGCTCACATGTGTGAATGCTTATTATTTGCTCTCTCATCTAAAACCTCACATAAGCAAGTACAGTAAGTGTTAGCTGTCATTTATTTGACATATTGAAATATTGCCCACTATTTATTTTAGGATAAGTGCTTTATCCCTTCATAATACAGGGCTTGTCAGCAGATTCTGAGTCTCCAAAGAGATACGCATTTTTGACAATTTTCTAACAACGTAAGTTTAATTTGTAAATAATGGTAAAAAAAAATTCAGTCAAGGTTATTTTGAGAAGATTTCCATTCCAATTTCCCAAAAACAGGATTTTTGGAGTCTCTGGAAACTGAGTGCTTATTCTGGTTTCTAAGCTTCCTCTATTGATATTATTTTCCCCAGGTCACATTAGTGGAAACTAAATGGTTCAGCGCTTTGGGGGAAATATTACTCTTCGTTCAATAGCTGCAACGCAAGGTACTTCCTCCCCCTTGCTTTTGCTTCCATTCGACAAGCTTCAGGCAGGATTCACAGCAGGAATCCAACATACCCACATGTTCCAGTAACAAGACAGAAATGGGCTTTCCATAGAATGATTCCTTGAGACTCACTGCTCAACAGTGCCCTCTCTTATCCCGTAAGTTAAACGAAATGTGTAAGTAGTTTCTTCTCAACAGCAGACTTCAAAAAATTAGGGAAATCTCCAACATAAATTTTGGGAAAAAATTGAATTATAACATAAGCTGGACACCAATAATAGGTATTAAAAAGGCACCAATTTAAACTGCTTCAAATACAGGAAATGTTAGCATACTATAACAATGTTTTGACAAGAGAATAATGGGTAAGAATTGGAAATAAATTTTACTATTATAATTAAAGTAAAGCCTATTTCCCCCCAAAACTTTTGTCTTTGCCTTTTAAGAGATTTAAAGTTGTGAGATTACCTCGTTAGAATTACAAATGTAATGAAAAACGATAAAAAGGTTTCCAAGAGGTGAAGTAACTGTTCTAGGTTAATTTAGCTTTAGCGAAGAGCCTGAGGGGTTAATTTACTTTCAGATCTTTGGAGAGCTCTGTTCTAGGATGCCTGTGACCAGCTGTCCTTCAGTGCCACAAAGGGCAAACCAAGAGACAATGGGCTAAAATTCCAACTGAAACATGGGAACGCACCTCTAAGTGTATATATAAGTCAGTGGTTTAAAAACCTGGGTGTTTACTGGTTCACACGGGAGCTTTAAAATAACGGTGCCCCCGAACAACTAAATCAGCACAGATATTTTTACAAAGTTTCTCAAGTGCTGCTAATACACAGCTAAAGCTGGGAACACTGGCGTGAAGCAGGAGGATTCTATTAAATGACTTAGTGGAGCATATAAAGAATTGAGCAAATCAGTTATAGACAAAATAACCATGTCCACTGTTCTCTAAAGATGCTTGTTTTCAAGTCCCCTCCCCTTGGGAGGTCCTCACATTTTTTCCACATCTGTGATTTCAGAAGGACAAAAGTGCAATTTGGGGTCCAGAATTTAGACACGAGTGGAGGTAGTGTTCCCTGCTTCTTGTAAGGGGCTACTCATGATAAAAACAAAGCCAGGCCCTTAAATTAACAGAAACAAGACTCTTCAGGTTACTAAATCGCTCTGGCTCTGCTCCTTAGAGTTGTGTCCTTTTTTATGACAACGCCAATACCACCTGGCTGGGCCCTGGACGGATACTTCCCCCATCCCACCTCCAGCACTTTGGCTCTCATATGTATCTTTTCCCTTCGGAAGCAAGCTGAAACTCAGGAGGAAAAACAGAGCAGCAAGAGATAATCCAAGGAGCATAAACGCAGGCATGTTGATAAAATTCAAAACTATACTTAGGTTACAGCCAGCTTATTTGCCAAGTCTGTTCTAATCCACCCACTGCCTTGTAACAACTGCATTCCAGCCCCCCGGTGCAGGCACAAGGCGCAAACATTTGGCTCACCTCTTCCATCTGCTTTTTTTCTACCTATTCCCATACGGCAACTGCATAGTTCTGCCACATAGGTACCTCTTCCTATTCTACTTGATTTCCCTCTGCTTAACTCCCCCAAAAACAGACTCAGGGCTTTGGTTCACAGGAGGCGAAGAAAGAAGAGCAGGAGAAAGAGAACAGAAGGAAGAGGAGAAGGAAGAGCAGAAGCCGAAGGAAAGGAGAGCAGGAATGGAAAAGGAAGAAGGAGAAAAGGAAGAGGAGGAGGAAGGCAAGGAGAGGGGAGAGGAGAGATCTACATTCTTTTAGGGACTGCTTGTCAGTTGCTTTGTTCCCAGCATTACTACACACTGTTATGGTCTCCACAACAACCATGAGTGTTGAGGGTTACTTTGCAGGCAATGAGACCACAGCTTGGGGAGATGAAATAATTTGCCCAAAGACGCAGATAGAAGACCCAGGCTGAGATTCATATGCGAGCCTGGCCTGCTTCACAGCTCATGATCTCTCCACTTTCCTTGTTTTCTGTCCTAAGTCCTACTGCAGAACAAAATGCGTTGTGTCCCCTCAGAGTTGCCATAAGTCCAGGACATGCCTATGTCATGGTATTCCATCTGAATAACACCTACAAGAACTGTACAATGCACCGTTTCCATAAGCCCATCTCTTCGCAAATATTTATTCCATAGATGACCTACTCTTCCAGTGAGATCCTATATCCCTCCCAACTCGGTTGTAATAATTACATTTAGATATGTCATACCCAAACAGAAGGACACCAACAGAAAAAAAGAGAGAGAGAAAAATACTCCTTACCTAGAGATGAACAAGAATAAGAATTACAGTGGACTTCTCACCAGAAAATAGGAAGCAAGAAGACAGTGAGTTAGTGTTAAAAATAAAAAACTATCAATCTAAATTTATCTGTCTATCAGGATCATTCTTTGAAAGCAAAAGAAAAATATTAGAAATTGGCATCAGCAGCCAATCTACTGTGCAGAAGATATTAAGAGATCTTCTGAGAGAAGGAAAATGATGAAGGTCAGAAACTTGAATCTGCATAAAGGGAAGCACTAAAGATGGAATATATACAGGTAAAATATCTTTCTATTCTTTATCTAAAAGAGAACTTTTAAAAACAATAATAATAACAATGTAATGGATGATTATGTCTCGTGCAGGAGACAGCATAGGAAGAACTCAGAGACTGTACTGCTGTTAGTGGCCAGCGTCTAGCATCCTGGTTGCCAGGAAACGCCTTTATCACTTAGGTAGAATGAATAGCAAACCGAGGCAGGTAGAAGGAGGGAGACATGTCTCACACTCCAACTCAGCAGTCCTGCGCCTGGTCTGATAATATTGCCAGGTATTCCAACATCACAAGAAAGAAGGGGAGTCCTTGAAATTCTAGGTAGTTTCCACTATCTGGGAAAAAAGCCTTGAAACTGCTTTCATCCCAAGGCTTGGAATGCAGAAGAGGGTCCACAGTGCCCAAAGAAGAAACCCATAAAACAGCTTTGGTTAATTGTCCACCTCTGGTCACTATCTGTTCAATGAGGAAGTCCCCAGTGCCTACAGAAGGAGCCCATATATAACTTTGGAAAGTTCCCCAATTTTAATTAACTGCCCCCTGTCACATATTTATTTTACAACAAGATGAACAAATGGAGTCTGGAGCAAGACAAGGATTTGGGCTAACAGACCCCCACACATACCTAAGTTTAGGTAGTCACATTCCCCCAGGAAAGCTGGCACCTCATTTACCCGTTAATCAATAGGTAACTTTTCCTCCTATCCTACCAGCTATGTAAGTCCTCAGAACAAAAGACTCTCTCTCTCTCTTAAGGGCTCCGGGCACTCTTGGCGCTGTTGGCTCTCTGGCCACCCGGCCTCAGGCCACCCGGGGGCTTGCCACCCTGGTCTTCAGCCACTCTTACTTTTGCCTCCCTGCTTTGCCCTGAAACTTTGCCTTTCAACCCTCACTCTAGCTAGTCCCGTTCTTTTCCATGGGAATGGGTCACTAATAAACTGATTGCATGCTAATAGATTTGCTGATCTGTAATTCTTTACATGTGTCAGCAAGAATAACCAGGTCTCTGCCATCAACAAAATGAATGACAGAAATGTCACAGGGGAAAGAGGGAGAAAATAATTTCTTATAAGGTGCATACACTCACTGTGGGTCAAGAGCACACAGTGTTACTGAAAGTGGACTTAAAATAGATGAAAACGTAAATTGCAGGGTAACCACTGAAATTTTCATAATATAATCAACATTCTAATACAGGACATAAAATGATATAAAATGATCAATTAAACCAGGGAAGTCATAAGGAGTAGGGGAAGAAATCCGGTGAATAAAAAGAATTTCAAATACGGTGAATATTAATTGAACTATTTCAGTAACCACTTAACCTGCGAATGGTCTACGTGAACCAACCACTGCTGTTAGAGTGCACATCCGAATTAAAGTGACCCAACTACAGGATGGCTGTGAACTCCGACTTTGAATATAGAAATTCTCATAATTTAAGGGTTAGAGGAAGAGATATACCATACATACTAACACTAATTAAAAGGAAGTTGGAGTAGTAATATTGATTTTAGACACAAAGGACTTCAGAACAAGAAAAAATATTCAGAGATAAACAGAGCATTGCATGATGATAAAAAATGCATTCTCTAAGAAGACATAATAATTGTAATTGTGTATGTACCTAACAAAAGAGCGTGAACATACATGCGGCAAAAACTAATAGAACTAAATGGAAAAATAGGCAGGCCCATTCTCAATGGAGACTTCAACACCTCTTTCACTATTTGACAGATCGGGCAGACAGTAAGCACACCGGTGATGCAAAGGGCACGGCCAATGGACTTGGTCTAACTGACACGTGCACAGTACTTCATCCCACAGTAAAGTACACGTTATTCTCAGGATTACATGCAACGTTCCTCAAAATTTACCGCATTCTAAGCCATAAGATATATGGTGATTAATTTAAAATGACAAGTAATACAAAGTATGTTCTCAAACCACAATAGGAAAGTAGAAATAAGTTACAGAGAGATAGCTTGAAAATCCAAATATTTAGAAATTTAAAAATACTCTTATAAGGACCCACAAGAAATTTTCAAATATTTTAGACTAAAATGAAAATCAAAACACAACATCAAAATTTGTGCAATGCAGCAAAAGTACTGCAGAGAGGTAAGTTAGTAGCACTGAGTGCTTATATTAGAAAAGAAGAAAGATTGGAAATCAATAATCTAAGATTTGACATTAGGCAATTAGAAAGAAATGAACAATTTAAGACCAAAGCAACGGGTAAAAGAATAATGCAAATTAGAGTAGAAATCAATGAAAGTGAAAATAGGAAATCAACAGAGAAGATTGTTTTAAAAATCTGGTTCTTCGAAAAGGTTAACAAAAATGATAAACTTCTAATCAAGCCAATCATCAAAAAGAGAGAGAAGACAAGAATTATTAATATCAGAAATGAAAAAGGGATCAACACTAATGATAAGGAAATATTCCAAAAACTCCATTCTCACTAATTTGATAATATAGATAAAATGATTCGGTTTTATGAAAGATGCAAAACTACCAAAATTTATACAAGGAGGAATAGCTCTATACTTAAGTCAATATTTAAATACCTTCTAAAAAATAATTACCAGGCCCAGATGTTTTCACTGATGATTCCACCAAATATTTAAGGAGGAAATAATGCTTATTCTCTACAATATTTTCCAAAAAATACAAGCAGAGAGAGCACTTCCTAATTTATTCTCTGAAAATAGAACTGCCTTAATATGAA
>VMDR010012364.1:0-26704 GCA_007922815.1 Macrotus californicus | reverse complement strand
TCCCAAGACTTCTGTTCTTGGTTCATCGTAGCAATTCTGTGCTCTAAAAGACTTGATTTTGCCAACTGTTTTGGGAAAAAGAAAAATAGGGCATTTTTGCAAACATATCTAGCCTCAATTTATGTGCCTCCACCTATACTGAAAAGATCAAGTACCATCTATTTACATGGGGAAGCAGAGCAAAGGGAAAGAAATTTTCTTGACCCCCTTCTCTACCTTTAATTTTGAAAAGTCTCTTTTCTTTGGGGATTCCCATTTTGCTTTCTCATTGCCTCATATTTCGCAGGTTAGACACAGTGAACTGGAAGGCAGTTAGAAATCTCAAGAGTGTACCATAACAGGAAAATAAGGCAGGTGGGACAAAAGCATTGTTTTGGATTTGCTAGGGAAAATCCGAAGAAAAAAATTGTCTGTTTAATAGATCTCAGATTATTAAATACAATAATATATTTATATTATATATAACTAGATTGTAATAGATTTAAATACTATTATTAAGTGGCATGACTACATATTAAAATGAGACTAACTTTGTATTACTGCATTTAATAATATAGTTATTAAACAACTAATTTAGACTGCTGTTAAAATCATGACTTCAGCTGTAAGGTCACATGATGCCAGCTGAAATGCTGTTCCAGGAGACTTTGGAACAACTAGGCTAACGATTAGGCCCATGTGCACAGAGAAATGCACATTGTGGTACACACTATAATCATGGTAAAAGTCGTCTTGTTTTTACTACCTTATCAATACAGCTATTTAATTCTTCACTTAGAGCTTCCTTCTCTTTCTGCAGTTTTTCATTGTAGCTTAGAACACTAGCAATTTTTTGCCGGAAGTCGGAGAGATCAGGACATCTGTGCAGCTGTAAGAGATAAGCAAATGAGCCCTCCCGTCACATCTCCTGCCCGCATTTATAAAAAGGTAGCTTTCTGTTTTATTTTCAGGGTAGAATAAATAACACACTGATATCCTGTCATCAATTTAACTTGTGTAAATATAGCACAATACATTTTCCTCATTCCTTTATTTTTTAAAGATTTCATTTATTTATTTTTAGATAGAGAGGAAGGAAGGGAGAAAGAGAAGGAGAGAAACATCAATGTGTGGTTGCCTCTCACACCCCCCCAAATGGAGACTTGGCCCACAACCCAGGCATGTGCCCTGACTGGGAATCAAACCAGCGACTCTTTGTTTCACAGGCTAGCGCTCAATCCACTGAGCCACACCAGCCAGACCTCTGCTGATGCTATTCCTGTTTCTTTTCAATGTAAGATGATAAAAATACTTTGTGAACGAGGAGTCATTAGGTCATATAGAGCAGCCCATGCTTTGTAGGTCCCAGCTGTATGGCAGGGACAATGGGCTCACACCATTCCACTCTTGTGATCCAGAAGAATGCCACGAAGCAACTTCCTGCCACAATTTACGTCAATGCCACTGTAAAAAATATGCAATAAAATGTGCCAAATGATGTCCTTCCTCAGCATGCTCTGCTCCTTTTCTTCTGATCACTAGCTTTGCAAAGTCACACCGCACAGGTGTCCCATGCTATGGATTTGGAATGATCGTTATTATCTTAAAGGTTGAACAACAAGCAGATTTTCAGAAGGTAAAGAAGGAAAATATGCCCAAGTTCATTAGGATGAAGTTGGTAATAACAGCTTTAGAACCCTTTTCCACCAGAAAAGGGCCCTGTGAGTTTTAACTTCTGCAGTATTTATGTAGACAGACAGCTTCTGTTATGGCAGAAGAGATATACTCTGCACAGTAGCATCTGACTTGAAAAGGTTCTATTAAAGCACCCATTAGGAAGCAGTACTGTAGTAGGCATTATGAGAGACACAAATTCCCTGAGAGTCTTAGAATCCTATTAGGAAACTAAGACTGATAGGAGTCAATTAGAGGTTGACACGAACATAACACTTGGTGGTAGAGACTCAATATTTCAGCATTCTGGGAGGGACTCTTTTGTGCTCATAGGCTGAACAGACACGAGAGAGAATTTTATCATCTAAAAATGTTATACTATTAGCCTGGCTGGTGTAGCTCAGTGGATTGAGCATCGGCCTGCGAACCAAAGGGTCACCAGTTTGATTCCCAGTCAGGGCACATGCCTGGGTTGCGGGCCAGGTCCCCAGTGGGGGCCACATGAGAGGCAACCACACACTGATGTTTCTCTCCCTCTCTTTCTCCCTCCCTTCCTCTCTCTCTAAAAGTAAATAAATAAAATCTTTAAAAATAAATAAAAATAAAAATGTTATACTATTAAAGTAATCCTTTAGTGAATCAAATTAAATAAAATGAACAACTAAATTCTTTCAAACAGAAAGATTCCTGTACTCACTGAAAAATTCAGAATAAAGAATAAAATAGGACAATGTCCAGGACATAACTTTAAGGCAAACCCTGTTTTATACTTAAAATTAAGTCTTTGAAACTTCGAAATAGGCTTCTGAAAGCCAAATTCATGAGACTGCAACCTTGATAATACTCTAGAATTCACCCTTATGCCTTAGGCAGATGCCTCATACTTGCTATAAGAAAAAGGGATAAGAAGGACCAGCTTCACCTGTGTCTTCATGAATCTGGGTGAACAGTTATTAAAGTTATAAGTCAAAGGGACCTTTTGTTTTTAGACAAACATATTACTTTTTCACCTGATTTGGAGAAAGTACAACAACAAATTTCTTAAACTGAAGTGGCTGTGATTCATTTATAGCAATAGAATTTCATTCTATAACATATATAAGTTATAAAGTAGAACAACATTTAGAGATTTAGCAATAGTAACCCTTACAATTAGATTTGTACTTCAACTCCTCAACTTGACTAAGCAATATGCTAGCTGACATGATTCAGTAAAAGGGACATTTGATGGCTAGAAAAGCCAGAAGACCATCAGGTACATATTGTTCTATGAGCCCCCTTCCCCTCGACCCTTCCTGAGCAACACACAGTCTTACTTGTTTCATTTTCTCCAGTTCGTCTTTGAGAAGGAGGTTTTCCTGTTCCACAATATGAGTCTGTATTTTAACTTCAGAAAGTTCTGCTTCCAGAGAAGACACTAAAGTGGAGGACTAGGAAAAAATTGAAAAGTGAAATAACATACACATTCATTTAGCCCGTGGAAACTTAGTAGGGTTACCAAAGGCAGCATTAAGGACACACTAGTACAAATTCAATGACACTCTGTTTCATGACCACTCATCCTTATTCTCAATGGAACTAACTAAAATGATCTTTTCAAAGACCCCTTAAATGGCATGGACATGATTTCTAGGGTAGTTTTTGCAAGTTTCTCTGCGGGAAAGTCACTATCTTTCTCTTGGGGACATACTTTGAGGCACTGCAAACTCTGTTTGTCCTTAAACTTTTGCTTATTAATTTTGGTGTCTGTCAATGGATTCTGTGTACAACAATTACTACTCTGATGTTAGCCTCATAGTAACTTTCTATTTCTTTCTTCCTACATTTATTAATTGGAATTCTACTGTAAAGAAGACAGTGTTCCCTTCCCCCCTTTATTTACTTACTCAGTTTTTTATACAGGTATGGGCCTATAGGTATTTGTTTTATCCTACATTTGTAACTCTATTTATTTTATGGTATACTATGATTTTTTATTTTGTTGATGAAATTGTTCCACCTTTGGCCACAACGTGCCCAACCTTTTTTGAGCCCTTTTTTCTTTCTGGCACCATGAAATATTCCAAGCTCTTCTTGAATTTTCCCTGTCCCAGCCTTGGAATTAATCATTTTTCCAAGGAGCCTTGGTTCCTTTTCTAGGAGAAAGGTGTTTAGAAACCAGGACCTGGGTGCTCCATCAGTGTGCACACACATCTACGTCTCTGTCTGTGCATACGCCGGTACCACAGTTTTAATTATTAAGACTTTAGGTACAAGAAATGTAATATAAGCATTTCTTTTGCTTCTTAGGATTCCCTCCAAAAAGGCTGCAGACCAGACCTGCTCTTTGTGGTGTTCCAGTTCCTCTTTCAGATTAGACTTTTCTTCTCCCCATTCCTCAAACGTGCTGTGTTCTGGCGCCTTCTCCTTTTGGCACAGCGCTCCTGCCAGACGTTGATTAAGTTCTTGCAGTTCTTTCTGATTTTGAGAATTCTTTTGGCTAAGTTCCATATTTTCCAAATCCAACTGTTGGTTTTTGGTTTCTAATTCCGAAATCTAATTAAAATTGAAATAAGTTTTAAAAACTAGTTGCCCTACTTCTGCTAAAAAACAGATTTAGAGACTAATTATTTTGTTTCCTGGCTACGTAGATAAAGTTACACACACACTTAATAACAGAAATAATACAGAGTCATTGTTACAAGTTCAGTCAATTCATAAGTGTATGCAGAAGTGACAGATACTCAGTGCAATGCCACCCCACGTGGGTAGCCACCGTGCACAGCTGGATACATACGTATCCTGCCATAGATGGTTTTCTATGCGTACACAAAACCCATGCGCATACAGAGATTTTCTTCTTCTTTATAACAAAAATTGGAATCTTTTCAGATGTTAGGACAGCCTGTTTTTTTTTCCTACTTACCATGTCTTACAGACTCTTATCTTCCAAGTCAGCGCATTCAGAAACCACCACATGCTATATTTTTTAGTGCTATATTTTTTAGTGGCTGTCGAATATTCTATGGATCAAGACATTGCATAATGCATTGAATTTTAATTATGAAGAAATAAAACAATCTTTTAGAAAATTCATTTACACATGGTAGCATTTTGTATTTAGGATCTTTTTTTTTTTTTAAGCGGGGCTGCTGGGTTAGAAGGCATGCATATACATTACTACTTTTGTCCATATCCTCAAAATATCTTCCTCACAGTGCTACCAACTTACAATCCTATCAGCAAGGCATGAGTGCCTTCACTTCCTCACCACCTCTTTTATACTTGATGACGTCCCTCTCTAATTTTTACTAATCTGGCAGGTAAAAAAGAAAACTCACTTAATTTGCACTTCCCTAATCATTAATCATCATCATCTTTTTATTTATTGCATTCTTTTTTTCTGTGACTTGACCATTCATATCAATTATTCATTTTTAAACTGGGTTTTGCCGTTTGTTTGTGAGTGTACAAAATACTCTTTGGATGTTAACACCTTGTCTATCTCAAGTATTCTTTTCCCAGGATGTCTTTGCCTTTTGACTGTTTCAGACAGATTTATAAATGACCTTCCCCTACACAACTGCATGTTTTGAGATTATACAAATTAGGTATTGAATGTCACAAGTTACCTGAACAAATCATAAAGATCTGTGAAAAGATATACTGTTTAACTGGTATTCAGTATCCATGAAATTTCGTCCTTAACTTTCTGCCTTCAATCATGGTGAGAAAGCAGGAAGGAGTTAGTGGTCAAAATAATAAGACAGATAGAGCTGGTATCACAAAGGTTTGGTTTTAGAGGTATCACCTACCCATTCCCACTGATATAAAGCTTGTATTAAGCACTCAGAGTCAAGAAATAATAATACATTATTATACCCACAAGAAATAGAAATCTAGTTTCTCGACACAAAAAACCCACCTATTCACAAAAAACAAAAGCCTAGTTTGAGTCAGCATGAGGGGAGTTTATATCGTGAAACACCGGCTTTACAACCTTACCTCCACGAGCTACATACGTTATTTCAATAGCATGTCCCACAAATTTGTAAATTTCAAATTTAAAAAAAAGGAAAATTTCAGACTTGAGAAGCACTGGGAAATATTAAGTATCTCTTTACCTGTTTCTTTAAATTTTCAACCATCTTCTGAACTGTGGCCTTTTCCTGTTTTATGGCTTCTATATTTTGCCTAAAGGGACAATGAGAACATAACTTAAGGGTTAGGCTTTAAAAGTTGAGGTAAAATAGTTTTAGTCCTTGCAAAAATGCCTTAAGAAAATTTCAGTATATGTCTTACCACATTTCTTCCCGAGAGCCATTTAATTTCTCCGATTGCAGGGTAGAAATGCTATCTTCTTCATTTAGAGTAGTAATTTCACTTCTCAAAATAGAATTTTCCTCTTGAAGCTTCTCAGATTCGTATCTGAAGTACAGAGATTTGAAAAAAAAAAAGTAGTTACAACAAGGCTGTCATATGGCATCTTTGGAAAATTCTTTCCAGTAATTTCCAATGAAACAAGCATTCCATGCCAGTTAAAATGAGAAGTCTAAATTAGTAGTCTCTTAGTTCTTAGAAACCGAGCTGTGACATATTGACTCATTTCTTATGGGAAGTAAGAATTCCACTCAAAGACACTAGGGAAGTGTGGCTAAAACGCCTGAACACGGAGACAGAATGGGGACGCGAGGCCCACTCTGGTTGCTGATTTTCTCCGTGGCAACAATACTGCTTTGAGCAAATAACCGTGTCTCAGCCTCAAGTCCTACCTGCCCCAAACAGACATAAACCATATGACTAAGTTGTCTTAGCTCTAGTTTTAGGTCCCAAGGTTACCTAGACAAAGAAAATTCACTAGTGAATAAAAGGGCCGTACTGAAATGTACACACTAATGTTTACTTTGTGATTTTTTTCGTTCCATTATATTCTGTTTTTAGGACTGAAAATTGCCTGAAGTAAGGAGGAAAGCCTATATCCAGAATTAAGTTATTTTGTCTCATGTCATTAAGATATTTCAGACATGATATAATATTTTACAAGTTTTTTAAGATCCAAATTTGCAAGAAGACTATTGGAATCACATTTTATAAAGTCAAGTAAGTGGTGGTTCAAGTAGTTTTATTTCTGTCTTTATTTTCAAGCACATTTATTAGAATCGGATAGCTCCTCAATAAAATTGTACGTTCTAAGATAAAGTTCTATTGTTTACAGAATATCGGCATGTACCTTCAAGTGGTATAAGCAGGAAAAACTATAAGCTACAAAACACATTCATCCTATATTAGTATAAGAAGAGAGTTATCTACCAAGCAAGTTAATAATATACAAAAGGCATTCATTCTCATGGAACACGTTGTCATCAAAATAAGGAAACTAACATTTAACAACCACCAAAAAGTCTATCCGTCCAAATGAAGTGCTAGAAAAGTGTTAAAAGACTTGACGCACAGTGATGATGCTCGTGGTTAAACAGCACTCTCCACTATGAACTTTCACAGCCCAAATGAATGACATTGACTTCCTACAGAGGAAGGGAATGCCTCCGAGGCAAGGTTATTCTACTTGTTAATACGACACAGAAGCAGAAGGAACTCTAAAGTACTGCTCTCTTCTCGAAGACTAACAGGTTAGTTTCTCTAGGTACAGCAAGCAGCAGAAGTTAGATTTGGCGAGGTGCTCTGTGGGATTCTGTGAGGTGCAGAAGGTACATACATTACCTCAGCAGTTCAACTTTTTGCTGCATCTCACTGCACGTGATTTGCAAGTCATGCATCATTGCCTTCAGCTCTTCCTCCTTTCCTCCTTGAGAAGGCACATCTTTTTGTTTAATTAAATTAGTGACTTTCTCCCTCAACTTTCTAGTCAGCTCCTGCAGCTTTTGTTTCTCCAGTTCTAACTCTATCATGGCCTGATGCTGAAAATGTTTGTCTTGGAGGCCTAGGAGAGCAGTGTTTTCCTCTAGTATAACTTGATTCTGCTCTCCAGGCTTTTCTCCATGGGTCCGGATTGTTCTGCGCAGCCAGGCAACTTCACGTGCTTTCACTTTTTCTAAAATCTGTGTGTTCTCCTGCTCCAGGTACCGGTTTTCTTGATAATGTTCTTCTATAACCTGGTGTACATTCATAACCTTTGGCACACACTCTCCCAGGGGCTGGTTTAGTTCAAGGACCTTTCCATCGGCTTTGCAGTCCAGGTTCTTTAAATGGGCTTCCCAGAAGGAGAAGCAGTCACACTGCAGCACCGCTCTTTCTTGTAGCTTCTCAATCTTGCCTTGAAGTCTTAAAACAACCACATGCAGGTTCTCATTTTCCCTTCTGACCTCATCATAACTCTTTTCCAGGCTAAGAAATGTTTCAGTCATCTCTTCCACTTTCTTCAGCTCGTCCTGTAATCTGAAAACTTCTGAAGTGAGTTCTTTGTTGTTTTCTAGGGCTTCCTCGTACTGCGTCTCCAACACTCTCAGCTCTTCCTGGAGACAGTCATTTTCTCTACTAGCATCTTCGTACAACAATTTATACTTGGAAGAAGCTTCAGGGATTCTCTCAAGCACACTTAGTTTCTTTTTTAGCACAGAAACATCAAAAAGTAGGTCCTGTTTCTTTTCAGAAGCTCGATCACAGTCTGCACGTAAGATTATCAGTTGTTCCTGAAGCTGACAAATCTGATTCTTCAGGTCCCAGGTCTCAGTCCTGGTCTCCTCACTGTTTTCAAGTTCGGAAAAACTCTCTATGGATGCTTCAGACTCCTCTATTTTGACCTCCTGTCTCTGAACAGAGCTCGTCCTTGTGCTGCCCAGATCCTGGACCTCATCGTCTTGCAGGTCGCTTAGGATGCGCCGCCTGGTTATACTTTCTACTTGCTTCCTTTGGTTCTGCAGTAAAAACGGCTCTGTTTGTTCCACAGACTTTCCAAAAAGTCCAGTAGTTGGCTCCTCTAAACAAGATGACATTACTGACCCTGGCTCTAACTTTTGCAATCTCTGTTGCAGTCTAGAAATTTCAGTAGCCATTTTCACATTTTCCTTCACTGCTTGTTCGTGAGCTCTCTGCAGGCTTAAGAGGACATCTCCGTTCTCTTCCAATAGCTGCTCTCCCTGCTGGAGCAGGGACATGGCTCCACTTCCTTCTGCCTCCTCCTCTCCCGTCTCCTGGCAGCCATTCTGAAATCTGGAGGCAGGAGACGCCACTTGCTCCATTTCCTTAATTCTATTCTGAAGCCGGGAGATTTCTGCGCTCATCTCGGCTCTGTCTCGTTCTGCATTCTCACAGGTCACTTTGTGGACACTCTCCATGGCCAGAAGCTTGGACATCATTTCCTGCCTCTCCTGGTCCCATTCCATTTCTAGCCTTTCAAGCCGCTGGTTGGCCAGCTGCTCGGAGACGCCTGCCTGGCACAGGACCTGCTCACGGTCCTGCAGCTCTCTCTCATGACTGCTTTGCAGCTCGTGTATCTGGCTGGACAGCAGGCTTTGCTGGCTTTCAGACACATTTCTTAGATCTTCCAGGTCTTTGAGTAGCTGCTCTCTCTCAACAACCATACTATTTAAGTGTTCTTTGTATGTTTCCTCCAGCATCTCTCTCTCCTGGGTCAAGGCCAGGGAAGATGCTTTCTCTCTTTGGAGAGTCTCTTTCAGCTGCTCCTGGGCTTCCGCACACTCCTGGGTGAGCTCATCCTTCTCAAACTCCCACTGAGATCTCTCCTCACGCTGTTGTTCCAGGAGCTCCTTCAGCTCTTGGCGGTAGTGCCTCTCCAGGCTGTGCAGAGCATTTTCACATCTCTCAGTGACTTTCTGACAATCAGCCTGAAACTGGGCTTCTATCTGACAGGTTCTTCTATTATACTCAGTTTCCATTTTTTCCCTAAATGTGGTCAACATACAGCATTACCAAAACTGCCATCAACTATGGAAGCAAAAAACAAACAAACCCCAAAACAAAAAACATTTCCCATGCATAGAAGAAGCTGCCAAGGAAACAATTTAAATACTTTCTAAAAATAGTTTTCACTTATCCCTCTCTGATTCTTTTATACTGAGAAGGGATCTCATTACTGAGAGCCAAGACCAGCAGCTATAATTCATTTAAAAGACCCATTACTTAATTCATTCTGCATTTAGAAGGAAAATTTAGAAAAAAAAATTCTTTGGCATACTCCTGAATGTATTTGTTTTTGGATATTTAACCCAAAACTTAAACTGATATTTCATGGTAAATGATCAAATGCATTTATATTCCCTTAACTTGGGAAATATAAAAAATGTTTCCTTTTACTTAAGTATACATTGGAGAGGAATAATCATATAAACCACACATGTTAAATTCATCATGTTTTTGCCACTTATTTAATGAAGTAGCACTGAGGTCATCGGAGTATAAAGCACCAAAGGCCTCCTATGTACCTGAGATTTTATGTTAGTAAGGTAAGCACAAAAGTAGTGTTTCGTAACTCTGGGAGGAAATGGAACTTTGCCCAGAATCTAGCTTATAGCTTTTCTCAGAAAACAACAAGACTTAAGTAGGAGGGAGCCACATTTGCAATAACCTTGTCCTCATCTGTAACCTTAAAAGATACAAGTCTGATGTAAGGCATACTTTTCCTCTTTTAAAAGAAAAACAGTTTCAGTGACCCCAAGGTAGGCTTAAGTCTGAACAATGGCAAAACAGTTGGAAAGACTAGACAAGAATCAAGTGAATCAAGGGCCTATTATGCCTTCTGATTCATTCACGTGTCCTTAACTGACTGGAACTGCCGGTGCCTATGACGGACAGCACCCTGGGTTGCTCCATTTCTCCCCTTTTTCTTACCTTCCCTCTTGAAGTTCCCTTTGGTGTTTTTCCAAGAGCTCTTTGCGCAACTCCTCTTTCTCAAGAGTGTGCTGCTCCACCAGGCCTTTCAGCTGCTCCTGGTGAAGTTGCTCTAGTTCCTGAGTCAAGCCCCTCACCTTCTCTTCTGTCCAGGCACCGTCTTGGAGAAGTCCCTCCCTCTGTCGGTGAAAGCTTTCCTCCGCCTGCTCCAGCCTGTCCTTGAGTGCTGCCTCATGCTCCAGCCTCAGCTTCTCCTGCAGGAGAGTCTTTTCCTCGTCCCACTTCATTTGCAGTTGTTTTTTCTCCTCCTCCTGCCTGCAGTGAGTCGCGCGTTGAGCCTCCTGGAGCACCACTGCCTGGCCCTGAAGTTCTACAATTTCATTTTTAAGGTCACTTATTTGTTTTTCCAAGATGTGCACTTCATTCTCGTACTTTTGCTTCATGGTCTCCTGCTCCTTTTCACAGGCCGCCTTGGTTTCACCCAGCTGCTTTTCATAATGCTGCACCTGAAGTCAGAGAGCGGAACCGACAGTGTTATTCAACTCAAGGCCGTGGAGATGGGATGGGGGCAGAAGTACTGTTTTCTGCCAACAAGACATTCTTCAGTTTTGCGAGTTTGTTTTAAAGTGACAATGCAAAGACACATTAAATACGATATATTTAAGTTGGGCATGGTGTGCCCTCCTTTTATTTTAACTTGGTTGAATTTTATTTGTTTCTGAACAACTCTATTCAAACTGACCAGACCTTCCCATAGATACCATTTGTCTTCTTAGGCCTCTTTTCCAACTGCAAACTTAGGGGTTTAACATAAGTAAATTCATGTATTTATTAAACACCATCAGGCGTTCTGCAAGCCTTGTGCGGACACAAAGTTGGGTGAGACATAGTCCCTGCCATCAAGGAGAAACCAGTCTAGACGTGGTTATGACAAATAAAAATAAGTATACTACAAAGCAGAATAAAAAAATATTAAGGTACAGAAAAAGGAGCTATAATGTAAACAGGGGAATCAAGGGAGGGAAAAATCACCTTTGGTGGGGGAAATTTAGGACTGGGTTCATGCAAGAGGTAACATTTGATATAAACTCTGAAGACTAAGGAGTCTTTCAACAGATAGAAAGAAATAACATAGCATGTAATAGCATGAGCAAAAGCACACAATCTGATGAAAAACAGCAAGCTACCTGGTTTGACCAGAGGACAAGGTAACTCAAAGGAATGGTATAAGAGAAAAATGGAAAAATAAGGTGAACGGACAAGGTTAAGAAAGGGTTCTGGAGGCCAACATTTAGAACTTGTCCCTAATTGAAGATGTAATGTTAGAGTAAAAGGCTTTTTTTTGTTTGTTTTATCAAGACATTTTAAAAAATAAGTTGGAAATAACGCAATGGCCTTCAAGCTCTATGCTTGCTAGAAAGTGAAGACCTTACATTTTGGAGAAACTCTCTGAGGAAAAGGCCTCACCTCTAGAAAGTGCTGCTCTATGAGAACAAAGATTTGAGAACGTACTACATGCAAAAGCTTGTTAGAACTCCAAGAAATTAGGAAACAAGGTTGATAAGAAGGACTTACTTTATCTTCAAGCTCCAGCCTCAGGTGGCACAAGTCCCTGTGATGATGTTCTTTCATCTGTTCGATGACCAGCTCTGCCTCGATGCTCATATTTAACGGATTGCATTCTTCAGAACCAAGCCCTGAAAATACATGAGATCTGTTGCTTCTGCTCTTTCAATAACACAACTGGCATCTGAGGAGGGACATTCATTTAACAAAAGAATAATTTCGGCCCAAATTGCCAGAGACGAGATCTACAAGGAAAGAGTAGAAGTCAAGAGCAGTCTTTTCTGTTTTTGAGCATTAGGGAAAACTA
This sequence comes from Macrotus californicus, assembly GCA_007922815.1. NCBI lineage: Eukaryota > Metazoa > Chordata > Mammalia > Chiroptera > Phyllostomidae > Macrotus > Macrotus californicus. The sequence goes on along the minus strand of VMDR010012364.1, from coordinate 14,391 downwards.
GGAAAAAATGAAGGTGGATAGATTCTGTCATGTAGAGTCAGTGCACCAAACCTTACAGAATCCATCTTTCTGAAGAGTAGGTGGAGGGTAGATGTGGAAATTGCTGCTTAAACGTGATCGCCTCCTAAAGAAAATGCTGTGGATTGAAGTAGTTGGCTCAAGTCAACCAGCCTTCTATGCATCCAACAAAGTCTGAGTAACAAATTAGCTAGGGGCAGAGACCCAAGATAGCGGTAGAGTAGATGGAAGGTACGCTCACCTGCTCCCACGACCAAACTGGAGTGAAAACTGAAATACACAACAATCAACCTGAATAAGCAATTAAAGACTGGCTGAACAAAAGTCTTAAAATCAAGGATTTACAGAGGAAGCCACATTGAGACTGGTAGGAAGGGCAGAGATGTGAAAAGGGCTGGCTCTTCTCCCATGGGCGGTGGCTGAGATTCTGGAGGGATAATTCGGCTGCAAAGGTTCCCCCTGAGGAGCATGGGGTCTCAACTACCTGCCAGGCTCCCCAGCCCATAGCACCAGAGCCACAAGAGTCTCCTACATAACATCTGGCTTTAAAGAACAGAAAGGATTTTGTCTGGGAAGGAAATAGGAGTCTGCTAGAGACACAGGCACCCTCGTAAAGGGCCAATGTACAAAATCTTATTCACAGCCATTCAACCTGAGTTCTGGCGGAGGGAGGGCAGAGTGAACTAGAGCCGTGTGAGGAGAGACTGAGATTTGTGGCTTTGGGAAGAAGAGCTAATGGGACAGCTGCCAGGATCCCTGTACTGAGTCTTTCTTCCACACTGCAGACATCATCTTTCTTGGGTGGAACACACCCCACCATACAAAGAGGGAATCATAAAAGCAGCAAGAGAAAAACAGCTACCTACAAGGGAGCTCACATAAGACTGTCAGCTGGTTTCTCAACAGAAACATTTCAGGCCAGAAGGGACTGGCATGAAATATTCAGTGTGATGAAAAGCCAGACTACTTTACCCACCAAGGCTATAATTTAAAATTGAAGAAGAAATAAAGTGCTCCCTAGAGAAGAAAAAGTTAAATGAGTTCATTGCTACCAAACCAGTGTTACAAGAAACGTGAAAGGGAGGAGCAGAAAGAGAAGGAGGAGGGCAGAGGAACATAGTTACAAAAGATAAAAAGGCAATAAATATGTATCCGTTCGTAACCACTTTAAATGGAAATGGTGTAAATGCTCTAACCAAAAGACACAGGGTAGCTGAATGGATAAGAAAACAAGACCCATATATGCTGTCCACAAGAGACAAACCTCAGAATAAAAGATGAACACAGACTAAAAGGAAAGGGATGGAAAAGATATTTCATGAAAACGGAAATGCAAAAAAAGCTGGGGTAGCAACATAGATTTAAAACAAAGGCCATAGTAAGAGACAAAGAAGGATACTACATAATGATAAAGGGAGCAAACCAACAAGAAGATATAAGCCTTATAAACATTTATGCACCCAATACAGGAGCATCTAAATACATAAAAGAAATCTTGATGGACATAAAGGGAGAGATCGATAGTAATACAATCATAGTAGGAGATTTTAACACCTCATTGACATTAATGGATAGATCTGCCAGACAGAACATCAAGGAAACAGTGGCCTTAAAAGATACACTAGATCAGATGGGTTTAATCGATATCTTCAGAGCATTTCACTCCAAAGCAGAATATACATTCTTTTCAAGTGCACATGGAATATTTTCTACAGCAGACCACAGGTTAAGACACAAAATAAATCTCAATAAATTTAGGATTGAAATCCTACCAAGCATCTTTTCTGACCATAATGGTATGAAACTAGAATCAATCACAAGGAAAAACTGAAACACACAAAGACATGGAGGCTAAATAACATGTTACTAAACAATGAACAAGATCAAGGAAGAAATGAAAAGATACCTTGAACAAATGAAAATGAGAACACAACAACCCAAAATCTATGGGACACAGTGAGCAATCCTAAAAGGGAAATTCATAGCATTACAGGCCTACCTCAAGAAACAAGAAAAATCTCAAATAAACCATCTAACTTTATACTTAAAGGTACTAGAAAAAGAACAACAAACAAAGCCCAAAGTGAGTAGAAGAAAGGAAATAATATAGATTAGAGCAGAAATAAATGAAAAGAGTATTATAAACAATCTAAAAGATCAATGAAACCAAGAGCTGGTTGTTTGAAAAGATAAAAAAAAATGAACACACTTTTAACCAGACTCATCAAGAACAAAAGAGAGAGGACCCAAATAAATAAAATCAGAAATGAAGGAGAGGAAGTAACAACTGACACCAGAGAAATACAAGGGATTGTAAGAAAATATTACAAACAAATATACGCCAACAAGTTGGACAATCTGAATGAAATGGAGAAATTCCTAGAACATACAATTTTCCAAAACTGAATCAGAAAGAATCAGAAAGTCTGAATAAACAGATCGCAACTAGTGAAACTAAAGCAGTAATCAAAAAACTCCCAACAAGCAAAAGACCTAGATGGGATGGCTTTACAGGTAAATTTTACCAAACAGTCAAAGAAGAACTAACACCTGTCCTTCTCAAACCACTTCAAAAATATTCAAGAAGAGGGCCTCATTTTATGAGGTCAGCATTATCCTAATTCCAAAACCAGATAAAGACACTACAAAGAAAGAAAATTATAAGCCAATATCCCTGATGAACATAGATGCTAAGCCCCTCAACAAAATATAAGCACAATGGATTCAGCAATACATTAAAAAGATCATATTCCATGATTAAGTAGGATTTATTCTGGGAATGTGAGGTTGATACAATATCCACGAATCAATAAATGTGACATACCACATAAACAAAATGAAGGATAAAAATCACATGATCATATCAACAGGTGCAGTAAAAGCATTTGATAAAATCCCATTTATAATAAAACTATCAGCAAAATTCATACAGAGGGAATACATACAGATACAGACAACAATGTAGTGAAGGCGGGTGGAAAAGGGGAGAAATAGGGGATATCTGTAATAGTGTCAACAATAAAAAACAAAATTAGAAAAAAATCAACAAACCAGTGTTGGCAATGGTGTGGAGAAAAGAGAAACCTCGTGCACTGTTGGTGCGAATGCAGCCTGGTGCAGCCACTGTGGAAAACAGTGTGGAGTTTCCTCAAAAAACTAATAATGGAACTGCCTTACGACCCAACGATTCCACTTCCAGGAATATAACCGAAGAATACTGAAACACTAATTCGAAAGAATATATGCATCCCTATGTTCAATGCAGCATTATTTGCAATAGCCACCATTTGGAAGCTGTCCAAATGCCCATCAGTAGATAAGTGGATCAAAAAGCTGCGGTACATTGACACAGTGGAATACTACTTGGAGGTAAAAATAAAGTTTGTCAATTTTACATTCAATCACGGTTCTGAAAAGAAAGTTACAGGCAGACACTCTGAAGACATGGTGTCAGAATGGCTTACCCTGGCCAGGCTCAAGGCAACCACTGCTAACATCAAGTTCTTCTGACAGCGAGTTCTTCAAGGGAAGTCTGAAGACCTTGCCTTGTGTACGATATTCTTCCAGCTCAGACTGGAGTTCATCCACCTGGTCTTGTAATTCCTGGAGTTTAAAAAGCAATGTGAGTCTTAGATGTGACACCAGGCAACAAAACAAAGAATAGATAAATAGACCATCATCAAAGTTAAAAACTTTTGTGCTTCAAAGGATACCATGAAGAAAGTAAAATAACCTACAGAATGGGAGAAAAGTTTTTGCAAATTATATATCTGATAAGGGACTTATAACTGGACTATATAAAGAACCATTAAAACTCAATAATAAAAAGATAAATAACCCATTTAAATATTAGGCACAGTATTGAAATCGATATTTCTCCAAAGAAGATGTACTGAGAAGCAAATAAAAAGATACTCAACATCATTAGCCACCAGGGAAATGCAAATCAAAGCCACAATGAGATACCACCTTATACCCACTAGGATGGCTAGAATAAAAAAGACATACAATAATAACTATTGACAAGAATGTGGAGAAATGAACTATCATACTGGTGGAAATGTAAAATGGTGCAAACCCATTGGAAAAAATTTGGCAGTCCCTAAAAAAGTTCAATATACAGTGACCATACGACCCAGCAATTCCATTCCTTGGTATATACCCAAGAGAAATGAAAATGTATATCCATACAAAATCTTGCACACAAATATTCACAGCAGCATTATTCATAACCTTAAAACAACCCAAAAAATCTATCAACTAATAAAATGTGGTACAGTCATATAATGGAGTATCACTTAGTAACTGAAAGAAATGTACCGGCACATGCTACCACACGGATGGCCCTTGACAACATTATGGTAAATGGACCACGCCAGATACCAAGGACCACATATTGTGACTCCATTCATATGAAATGTAAACAACAGGTCAATCTATAAAGACAGAAAGTAGATTATTAGTTGTCCAGGGCAAAGTGGAGTGGGCGTTTCTTTTTGGACGATGAAATGTTCTACAGTTGATTATAGGCATGGCGGCACGATTCTTTGAATATACTGAGAAACAGTGAATTGTATTCCTCAAATTGGTGAAGTGTATAGTTATGAAAAGCGTTGAAAAAAATAAAGAAGTGGATAGATTTGGGAAGTTTTTGGAGGCAGAGCTGACAGATTTTTACTGATGACATAATGAAGGACATACAAAGAAAACACCTCTACTTGATTAGAGCCAAGAGCCAAAACTTAACAGTAAATGCAGCAGAGAGGTTTCATTTCTTCACTCAGGATGTGCATATGTACTTCCTGAGAAGGCAGACCATCGGCCACCTCACAAGGAGGTGATGTTTTCCTCGTTTCTGCACAAGTACAATGTTCACCTAAAGCAGTCGGAGCTCAGTTACACTTACCTTGTTAGAATGCACAGGTGTTTGCGGCTTAAGAAAAAAAATTCAAAAACCTAAGCTGAGGAGTGTTACTTTTTTAAAACATCCAAGATTTCTATTAATTATATAAGGATTTTTTTGTCTCTTCGGTTAGGAATTTGTAATGATTTACTAGCTAAAGATTTGAGTGGTTTCTGCTTCATTTGCATTTGTAAATAAAGTAAGGAATGTAATCAGGAAAAAACCTCCCCAGAACAAAAGCAAATTACATCAGATTAGTTCTGTAAGGACCAATCAGGAAAGGCTAATTTGGAAGAAGCACATCAACATGACCACATATTCCTTCCCTCGAAATAAAACTATATTTTCTCTAAGTACTAACAATTTCTGCCTTAGATAAAGCAGAGTTAAATACAGTGTTCATGATTCCCTAATAGTTCAAGATACTAAGTAATAATATTAATAGCTAACATTTGGGTTAAGTGCTTGCTAGGTTCCAGGCTCTGTTCTAAGCATGTCACATTCAGTCACTCGTCGACTCTTCAGAACACCCTATTATTTTTTTACCATCTTATCAATGAGGAATTGAGGCACCCACAGATGAAGTGGCTTGCTAATGGTCACGCAGCTAGTCAATGGGAAAGCAGGGTTTGAACCCAGGCACTCCTCCACTTACTAAGTTCTCTTCGGTCACTCACCCTGCACTGCTGCTCATATTCATTTCTCATCTGTGTTAGCCTCTCTTCTTGCAGAAAGAATTCAGCACTGCTGGGATCGAGGTCACCAAACTAGAGAAGGAAAAGGAGAAAGCTGTCATTTTTTCCCAAGTGCCCTTCTTTGACCTACAACATACCAGAAGTTCCAGTTTCTGGTGTTCTGTAGTCTCTTGAGTATGAAAGGAAGGTGACATTTAAGCAGAAACACCACCAGCTGGATGCTGGAAAGAACATACTAGAGAGGCAAGTTCAGCTAATACAGGGATCACTTTTCAGTGCCTGGCAATGTTTTCCTTTTATCCAATCTCTTACTTGAAATCTCTGCAAAAGATGACTGCTTCCTTTAGAAAACCACCTAAGTACATCCGTAATATAAAATTTCTTGGTGGTATTGCTTCTGCTCTTTTGAGTAAACTACACTTTGAGCTGCATATCAGGAAATCAAATTTAAGCAGATTTACCTTTTCTGCTAACACATTTTCCAAATTTCGTTGAAGTTTTTTCGTCAGATTCTCATATTCTGCCAACTTCTCTGCATTTTCCAGAAGCTCATTTTCTAGACGACTGTTTTCCTGGTTTGAGGAAATTAAATAGGCACAAATTAAAAGATAAGCAAACTGTTGTACCATTTTATATGAGGCATACATCAGTGCTCTAGATTGAAATTCTGTTTATTTTGAAAGTTTCAGATTAGGCAAAAATAAATATTAAAAAATGGATATTTATCTTACAATCTAGAAGTCTCCTCTTTTTTTTTGAGCTTACAGAACTGTGCTGTCCAAAACGCAGCCGCTAGCGGTCACCTGTAGATACTGCGCACTTGACATGTGTACAGAACAAAATGAGACATGCTGTGTGTGTAAAATATCAGATTTCTAAGAGTTAACACAAAAATATAAAACAGCTTAATAATAATTTTTGTACATCGATTACATCAAAATGATAATCTTTGGAAATACTAGATTAAATGAAATGATTTAAAGTAGATTTCACCTGTTTTTTTTTACCTTTTAACATGGCTATCTGAAAATCTGAAATGACAGGTATGGCTTATATTATCTTTCTGTTGGACAGCACTGCAGTAGAAAATTTAATGACACGAAAAACATTCTCAACACATTACAAATGGAAGAAAACTGGTTCACCTAACAGCAAAGGAGAAGTCAGCAAAACTATAAAAAGTAGAATAACTCTAAAATCAATTTTTATTGAGTGATGTCATAGTTTGGTTTATATTTAATTTACAATTTTATTTTGATTTAAAGTCAAAGTCCACAAAGGATGTTTTTTTCCTCTCTCTATATGATTCTTGTTAGAAGGATTTCCACCCACATTTGTTAAAAGAAATAGCATCACACAGATGTGCCATTGACCTATTTTCCATGCCGATGTGAAAGGCTGATTGGAAGAACAATATTTTCAAAGTACATTTTGCCAAGAGAATATAGAGCCAATGTATTTTAATACATTCTAGTTCTCACCTTCTCACAGCAATATGGAGTAAAAAAGAATGTGCTTGAAGCATTTAAAAAGAATACTACCTTCTATGATCTCACCTATAGGTGGAACCTAATCAACAAAACAAACAAGTGAGCAATACTTGAACCAGAGACATGGAAACAAAGAACAAACAGTGACCAGAAGGGAGGGCAGAGGGGGGATAACAGGGGAAAATGGAGAAGCGTCAAGTCAAGGAACATGTATAAAACACCCGTGGACAACGACAGTGGTGGGGGAGGGCTGAATATGGCAGGTGGGGGGTGGGCAGGGCAGGACAGAGTAATGGGGGAAAAATGGGGACACCTGTAATTGAACAACAATAAAATTTTTTTTAAAAACTGAGGAAAAAAATACTACCTTCCCCTAAAACGCCAATTCTACAACTGTAACCTTTCAAAACATGTCTAAATTTAGATGTCAAACAGTGAGGAGCAACATTGGAGCATCAGGCCTGTGCTGGTGCTCTGGAGACTGCAGAATCAGCACCTGTGACTGTATCAGGGAATGCAGAGTCCTGACCATGGGGAAGGAGTCACATGTGAGTACAGTTGTCTATGACACAACAGAAAAGATTGTTACCTCTGGCAAGAACAAGTAAGTGAAATGGAAACAAAGAGATCTGGCCTGCAGTATTGGCGAAAACAGTGAAGGAGCATAAAAGCCTACCAAGGAACTGAGGGAGCTGAGGGTTGGTGCAATGGGGTTGGGGGCATGACCCCCAGGGGGTGGGGTGTTGCTGGTGGTTCCTAAGGTTAGAAAGGTACGACAAGCCCCATTTTAGGGGCCCTCAGTTCTACCACACTGCAACCTTACAAAGGGAAACAGTGTGGTTGTAAGTGTTCTTTAGTAAGGTAGCTCTGGTGGCCACATGGAGTCAGACAGACAGATGAAAGCCTGCACATTAAGTCCACTGAGAAATCGTGATGAATTCTGACCCTATTCAGAGCCTGTGGAAATGAGAAGAAGTGGATAAATCGGAGAAGCATTTCAGAGCATCAACGGGACTTGAAGACCGATGAGTGAGGATGGTTGAGGATTTTAGTTTCTGTGACTTACAGCACATGGTGATGATGTAGATTAGGGAAAAAAATTGAAGAGAGGAAATAGCTTGATGGTTAGGGAGCAAGAATGAGCTCAGTTTTTGATGGGTGGGGTTCAAGAAGCTTTCATAACCTCAACAATAGTGAAAATTCCATAGGTACTGATTACCTCCCAGACACTGTATGGGTAGCATCTCATTTAATCTCCATATCAATGCTACGGGGTAGGTGTAATGATGAAACCTATTTTGCATATTAGGAAATGGGTTTGAGTAACTTGATCAAGGTTTTCTAGTAAGTAGTGGTATCAGGATTCGAACCAGGCAGTCTGAGTCTAGAACCTTGCCCCCCACCCCCCGCCCCCCTGCTCATCTCCAGGCTACACTGTACCATAGTATCTGGTGTCAAAGTCTATTAAAGAGAAGGATCGCTTCCTTTCTTGAGGCACAAGAAAGAACAGGAGGATGTATAACGGAAAAGGCACATTTGAAAGCAGAGAAGCAAAGTGGACAGGCTCTGTGTGGCAGGAGACAAGACCATCTGCTATGAGTAAGGGTTGAGGGGAAGGCAGGGAAGGGTGAGGACATTAACCCAGCCAAACAGCCCTGAGGACCCAGTGCGGCTTCAGGAGGAAAGAGGAACAAGATACACTAATCAGCACTGTTAGCAAACCAGAGGCCTGAATGCCCCGGAAATCTAGGTCCCGGGGGGCTCTGATATGTCTGGGTCATGGTGCAGCAGGCTGAACTTAACGGTTATCCCTGGGCTGAACCCTGTGCAGACCTGGCTTCTTACAGAGCTGTGGTTTCCCCAGCAGGACACAGACCACAGAACTAAGGGGGTGATTACCTTTAAAGAGAGGGCAAGGCGGTCTCGGATGTAGTTCTCTTCTGTTTTTGCCTTCTCAATTTCCTGCTCAAGTTCCAAACGCTGCTTGCCCACCTGTTGCATGATCTGCTCTCTTTCCTTTCGGAGTTCACTCTTTAAGGCTGCTATGCGCTCCTTGTACTCTTCATCCAGTTTCCTGTGAGAAGGAAAGACTGATAAGCTGTCATCAAATCCCTCAGAGATCCCCATGAGGATCCACCAAAAGTGGAAACAGAGTCACAGAGATGAGAAGCAACTTGAAAAAAGTCCTGCTTTCCTTTAGGCTTAGCCACACTTAGGTCACCCCAGCCAGGCGTAACCAAGCAGGCAGGCAGGCAGGCTGCGCCCCACTGCCCTGGGCCAGGGTGCTGGGTAAGGAGGAACCTGGCCCCACCAGTCGCACCTGAGGTTGTACTCATTCCGCCGCTCTATGGCCGCATGGTGATCGTCCACCTCTGAGGCCATTAGAGACTTGAGCTTCTCGGCTTTGTCCAGATCTGACCGTAGCTTCTCTTTTTCTCTGACCATTTGGTCAACACGCTCCCTAGAATCAGAAATAAACTGAGTTGAAGGGAAACTGTTTCTAAGCAACAAGTAGACCCAAAAAAGCTCTCATCTGGCTTGCTTCAATACACACACAAAACCAAGACAACTAAAATCCTTCCAAAACAAAGACACTCCACAGCTCCCTTCAAAAACCTACATGCACACCTAAGCTCTACCTTACTTTCACCGTAGAGAGATGACAGGAGGTTAGCCATACTTGCATACAGAGTAAAAGGATGCATGTCACAGGCAAAGGGATGGCCTGCTGGGCAAGTATAAAAGGAGATGAATCAAGGCAGGTGCACCTTCCACCCAACTCACAGTAAATGCCGGATTTCTGCTTTAAAGCTGGCCAGAGCCGCCTGGTGAATGCCATTCTTGGTGACCAAAAGTTCATTTTCAAGAGCCAGCGTTAATTCTGTCAAGTTGACATTTCCATCAAGGCTGAAATCCAAGGCCTAGAAATCAGAACAAGTTCAGGACAATAACAAGTTCTATCCATTGAAAGCAGAGAATGTGAAGGTTAACAAACCCAGGGAGCTAAATTCATAGTCTAGAAGATGGACGATTATAATTCTTTAGTGTTTGCTAATGAACAATCTTCAGTCCAGAACATGACTAAGTTCTTTTTAAGGAAACCATAGCATGGTTATTTATATGTTTTTAAAGAAAATGATATCTGGCACTTTAAATAAATACAATGGAATAATTCTAATCTTTACCAACCAGAGATCAGTTAAGAGCATTTCTCTTATCAATAATTTAGGGTTTAAAAACATGGAAAGTAGTTAGCAACAGACTCCTAGTTAAAGGAAGTAGGAAAATTACCCCTTATCTCTGAGGTTTTGTGAAGAGAACTACCATTAAGGAGAAACTGAATCAAATCAAATCAAATCAAATCAAAGTTTCAAAAAACCTGGAATTTTTCAACCCTTTCCTGATTTGTCATTTTTCTCCCACTTTTTGTTGCCACACCTTCAGGATTTCCTGGCTGTTCTCAATGCCCTCTTCCTGCCAGGTGTCAAGTATTCTCTCCACTGATGCGTAGCCCAGCCCATCATCCAGGCAGGAGAAGACCCGAAAGCCAATGGTACTCGTCATCGCCGACGGGGTTGTAGTACGTCGTCCACTCTCATCAAAAGACTGGAAGAAGAAAGAGATTTCAGCAAGCCCAGGCATTTCAACAAGATGGTGATGAAGACTAAAACTGGTCAGTCCTGGCCACAGGGAGCAGGAGGCACGTTTCTCTAGTTTACAGCGCTGGAAGAAAAGTCCTGCAGCCCCTTTGATCTCCTTTCCCCAAGTGCGCCAAGAATGCACAGCTTATCAACAACAATTGCTCCGGTAGAGAGTTCCTTGATATGGATGAAATGTGTCTCTACTTAACACCAGGTTTCTTCCTCAGCTAACATTAAGGAGCATAATTATTGGTCTTCCCACTCTGTAATTAGTGGTCATTTCCTAAACCCAACTTTTCCTTCCCAACAGTTTAGTCTTTGTCTCATTCTTCTTTTGCTTCTTTCTCCTTAGTATTCTCTTCAGACAACCAATTAAGTCATTAAAAATTATTCAAATGGATTTTTCTTCTACTTATAAAGAAACTACTTTCCCATTTCTTTCTTACCTGCATGGAAATATGCCTTTTCAGTTGTCTATATGGAGTAGATGCTGAAGGTGTAAGGGATTTTCCATTTTTGAATAAGCCGTAGAAAAAATCTTCTACACTCATTGTACCATCAGGTTCAAGGTTATGAAAGACTTCTTCAAGCATCTATAAAAGGATAACCACACATTTTAAATATTTCACTCAAAATAACACAAGGCCCAAAGTATGCTTCTGGCTGAAAGAAACTGGCACCACTGTTGGTTCCAGGACTCCGGAGATGGAACTCGTCCCTTTACTGTAATGTCACTGAATTTCCTTTCCTTTCCAGTACCATGTCCCCTCCTCCCACAAACCAAACAAAAGTCCACTTCAACACCTTCACAGTCTTTTACAAATAACAATGAACTGTTTTCTTTTTTACTCACCTTCAGAGCAGGTGATTAATGTTACTACACAAATTGAAAAATTACTTAAAACTATAAATACATAGACTCCTAGTGTCGTAACAGTAAAAGTTAGGTGGACACTGGGCCATCATACTGTGGGGACTTACATAATATTGTACTTACACTGAATTTTTGAAATTGGTGTGTTAGCGCAGCGAATTTGGCCGGGGACAGACTGCAGTGACCTTCACTCGGGTCTGAAACCCACGCCTTGGGATTCAGAATGTTGTTTGGAACAATACTGAGCGTTCTGGGTTTTTAATTGTTTTCAGTGCTTTAGCGCAGGAGAAATGAAGATTGGGCAAAAAGGGTTTTGTGTGTGTGCAATAGAAGGGTTCCAAGAGATTGTAAAGAGAAGGGAATTTTGCCTGGCCATTTTGTAACCTCCAACAGTAATTAGGAGCCCACGTTACGTAACTAAGAAAAAGGACACTGGACTCCAGCTCCTTCTACGGGCTTGCCTCATAGATGGTCTGTTCCCTGGCTCAGAGGAATGGAAAGGGGAACAAAGCAGATGAATCACTGAAACACAAACCAGGGAGGGAAGGCAAAGGCCTCTTTCTCCTCCTGGGAGTTGGAGTCTTCTTTATTTGGGGAGCAGAGAGGGTGAGGGTAAAATTTTTCTATAGGAACATGCCTCCAACAAAACAGAAATAACCTGAGGATCTTGTTAAAATGCAGACTCTGCTATAGTTAAATCTGGGGGTGGGGCCTGAGGGTCTGGATTTCTAACAAGTTCTCAGGTGATGCCCATGTTGCTAAGTAATAAACAGAATAAACAACAAATTTACTCTTTTTCTATTACAGCCTACAATTAATTGAGTCCATTCTAACAAAGGCCTCTTTGTAATACATCCTCAATTTTCAATACTCATTTCATAAGTCTGGTCTGTAACTAGGATTCTTGCCATTTCAGAATTGTTGATTTTATTCTTCATGTAATTGCTTGAGGCATTTCTTTAATCTCAAATGCTTTTTTCCAATTCATATCCAATAGGAAACATCTGTTTCTATTCCTATTTATATACCACTTCCTCTGGAGAGGATTCTAAAACAAGAAAACCATTCTAAAGACTGGAAATCTTTGGCAGAAGCAACGGTTCCTCACAGAGAATTGTGTGGTGAAAACAACGGAAAGGTATTTGGGTCAAGGCTCTGAGGTTGCCAAGATCCCTTGGCTTCTTGGTCTCATTCTTATCAACCAGAAGAATACTTTCTTAGAGGACAAGGCTTTCCGGGCTGTCAAACCAGGAGTCACAGTAAAACCCAGCCGTGCTGACTGCAGTTAACAGCGTATTTTGGCTCTAACCTTAGCCCACACTGTGTGAGTCTGTGACCCTGGCCAAATCAATGCATGGCTTCCAGGTTGCCCGAACACCCATCACCTGACCCACTCAGAGTGCGTCCTGCCCATTACTGTACACGGGGGAGAGGGCAAAGGGCAAATAAAAAGGATGTGGACTCAGAAGAGGGTGGATGAGCAGGGTTGGGCTGAAAAGAATACAAGTCAACTGGGCAAGTGGGGCACCCCCTGCAGCCTGTGCAGGAGCCGAATCTGGACCCCTGAGGACATTCTGACTCCCCATGACACGCCAGCCAGGTCTTTGGACAGTTGATGTCCCAATGTGTGAGTTGCAAGCTAATGCATTCAAACAGGGACCATGAATCCAAATACCCACAGAGGCCAAGGAGGTGAATAAATAAATGAGGAAGAACAGCCCGGACACAAGAGAAAGCACTGCTATTTAAAGCAGTGAACTGAACACATGAGGGCAGGCCCTCTCCAAAGGAACTAGGCACCTCTCACTGCCCGTAAAATGCAGCCAAACCCAACTTTTAGAAAAGTTTCCTGATTTATAAAACTGCGGCCCTGACCGGTGTGGCTCATTTGGTTGGGTGTCGTCCTGCAAAGCAAAAGGTTGCCGGTTAGACTCCTGGTCAGGGAACATATGAGGGGTGCACCTAAAAAAACCCCAGAATTATCTTCTGGAGGGTGGGCCCCTTGTAGTACAGGCTTCCTTCATTAAGTGAGTATTGTAGGAACCCATCTGTGCCAGTGCACCAGCTGGTGTTGTTGTGAGAGGCTGCATTCGGCCTCAGTGAAATTTTTTTGAAGACACTGTCAACATATTTGCTCATTTCATGATTTATGAGCACACCTGTCCACACCACGCTAAGTAGTCAGCAATTTTTGACCAAAAACGGCACGACCCCCATGCCCTACCCTCGCTATTCACCCTAGGTCATGGGTTTGGTCCCAGGCTGGGGCACGTGCAAGAAGCAACCGATTGATGTTTCTCTCTGACGTTGATGTTTCTCTCCCTCTCTTTCTTCCTCCCTTCCCCTCACTCTAAAAATAAATAAATGAAATATTTTTTTTTTAAATGCAGCAAAACAGTTAAATTTTTAAACATTGAGCAGGCCAAATAAAAGCCACTGGGCCATAGTTGGCATCTGGAGTGGCTGTTGGCCATCCCTGCCCTACAGATGTCCTTACTTCTGAAAAGCAGGGTACAAGTTACAGACATAACCCGAGACTCTAGTTCCCTTTCATGGAACACAACAAGCAGCTGTGATCTCACTCTACCCATCTATGAAATGAGGGGTGACTAAGTCTAAAATTGCTTTCAGTTGTAAAATTCTAGGATTTCAAATTGTATGCTGATGAAATCATCTTGAACTTTCAGCTCCTCTGTGGCCCAGAGCTAGTAATACAAAGTATCAGAGCAGGCTGACAGCTTTGGGGGTGGGGGGAGGGGAAGTTAGGGGG